>OY723391.1:42320577-42373077 GCA_963210295.1 Ophion ellenae
GTGTGTGTGTGCATAATATATAATTTATCGCGATACAGAAAGCGTTGCGTATAAGAGCAGGGCCGTCAAAAATAACGCCGTCATCCGCCGGTTCGATCGTAAACGAGTGGCGGTGAATGGGGATGGGCGGGCAGAGTTAAAAAGCCGATAGTGGCCAGCGGGAGGGGGGGGGGGGGGGGGGTTGGTGCAGGGGGGTTGGTGGTATGCGTTTGAAATAGAGAAGTGTATAGTCATACACAGGACCACCTTTTTTCATATACACATTGGTTACGAACAGGAGGGCTCGACCAATGCAATTCAATGCGTAAAGTGGTGTTAGTTGGGGCATTTTGTTGGCCAGGTGTTGACGCGCGTAGGTATAGATATAGTCGGAGGTTACCGGGCGGCAGTATTTGATAATGGAAACGCGGGCGTTTTGTGCTCTCTCGCAATATAAACCTTTACGAACGTTAGGCATTGGTTAATGTTACGAGATGTAACCAATCCCCTCTGCTACGCTCCCGCTCCGATAGTACAGAATTCGCGCTATCTCTCTCTCTCTCTCTCTCTCTCTTGGTCTCTCTCGGGAAGGGATGTTTCCCGGCAAAAGAGAGCGTATGAGAGAGAGGGAGAGAGGGGGAGCAATGAATTCGCGAGACGGCGGTGCGATATCATTTTCTCTCTCTTCTCTCTCTCTCTCTCTCTCTCTCTCTCTCTCTCTCTCTCTCTCTCTCTCTCTCGCTCTTTCCCTTTTTACCCCTCCTAGGAACGTCGACAATGCTATGGTATTGATTTAAAAGTACATTCGTGTTTTCATAATGTTGTATCTGTACCGTAGGCACCGACGCCCACTTTTCCCCAACATTTCGCTCTTTTAACCCACCCCCTACTTCGCTCTATACCCTATGGCCTCATCCACCACCCGTTCCCGAGCACTCACGTAATATACATGTATACACGTCTTCCTGGCTCTCCTGTCATCCCTCCCGTAAACCCGCACGTCCGCACCCCGTCCTTGTACCTTCTGGCAGGGCTCCTCTCTCTATCTTTCTGTCTGTCTGTCTGTCTGCCTGTCTCTCTCTCTCTCTCTCTCCCTCTCTCTCTCTCTCTCTCTCTCTCTCTCTCTCTCTCTCTCTCTCTCTCTCTCTCTCTCTTTCTCTCTCTCTCTCTCTCTCTCTCTCTCTCTCTCTCTCTCTCTCTCTCTCTCTCTCTCTCTCTCTCTCCCTGGTCCAAAACTAAATCATCCTGCTAATCGTCGAGTTGATAACAACGAATCTGCGGAAACAAAATAAAAAAAGGAACAATGATCGTAACTAGATGATCCTACTCTCCAACACGATCGGAGCTTTCATCAGTGGGAAAGTTTTTTTTTCCTCTTTTCACTTTGAAAATTTCAAAAAAGCGAAAGCAAGCAAGACTTGTAGAAATCGACGATGATGAGCAATCAGAAGGGATTTTGTACGGTGGAGGAATTGCCGATTGAGTTTACGTAAGAGTTTGTCATAGTATAAACTTCAGACGCGTTTTTCTCGAAACAGCGTTTTCAAAATTTAGCTCCATCGTATCTCTAAAACTAATAAACTGATTCTCTTGAAATTTGAACCACATATTGTAAACATGATTCGCAACAAGATGACTCTCGATGGTTTTAAAATTTTTATTTTTACTGTTTTTTTGTTGCGAAAAACTGCGAAAAAACGCGCTTTTTTTACATTTTTCGTTTTTCATCTGCCATTTTTTCATTTTTTGATAAAACTTTATTTTCGAGGGTCATTTTGTAGCTAGTGTCATACTGAATCTAATGGACTTTGATTTTTTTGTTTCAGACAAGCCGTTGCCGAGTGATGATGGAGCTACCTAGCCCACCTATTTTTGAGGCGTTACGTTAAACTATAGTTTTTGTACTTAAAAATTAATAAAAATAAATAATTGTTTTAAAAATGTATTTCAAGACTTTATTTACCAAGCCCAACAACTTTTATATTCATATGTTTTATACAATCGTCGGAAAAAGATTGGGAAAGTAGCCTTTTATCGTGGCTCCAAAGTGGACTGGCCCCTTAAATCGTTCGGAATGGATCAAATATTTGAAAAAAGCATATTTGGAATACGCTGATTCTGGCTTGTTAACCTTTGATCGCTAATGCTGTTGATGGAGATTTGAGAGGATTTAAAAAAAAATTTGTTTCATTGGCCCTATTGGGCGATAACAATGGAACGTCGATTTTCCATCCTACAGTCGTGCTGCGCTTGCAGTGCATTGTTCGTAAGGGCTATAGCGACGGTTTTTTAGATTGCAAGTACAGGATAACGCGATGAATACGCATTTGCACAAATACAAAAATATAGACGGATTGTCGTATGTCAATAAAATAATCGATCTGACAATATTAATCAATTCAAATTAATAATAGTCTTTAATTAATATTTGATTATGTACACTCACATATATATATATATATATATACATATATATACATATATATATATATATATACATATATATATATATATATATATATATATATATATATATATATATATATATATATATATATATATATATATATATGTGTTATTTTATATTTCAAAATGTATATTTTGAATTTTATAATAATAACATGTCAACAAGATTGTCACATGTGAATAAAATCATCGATCCGACAACATTAATCAACGCAGATTAAATTTAGAAATCCCATCGATCGAAATAAATTATAATTCACGTTGATTTGTTTATACATACATAAATTCTAATTCTGAGAATATTAATCAACGCAGATTGAGTTTAAAAATCCCATCGATCGAAATCAATTATAATTCTCGTTTAATTGTTTATATATACATAAACTTTAATTATAAACTTTAAACTAGATACTTTTAGTTTTATAATAATAACATTTCAACAAGATCGTCATGTGTCAATGAAATGACTGATCGGACAATATTAATCAACTCAGATTATATTAAAAAATCCCGTCGATCGAAATAATTTATAACTCATGTTTGATTGTACATATATATAAATATATATTTATGTATGTGATATCAAAGGCCTTCGACTTCGAGGATCATCTTCATAGTAGCCAATCGTCCTCATACTTACCGTTATCTAAGTACCAATCCCTTGAAAATCACCTTCAGATGAATCTGAGCATATTTACGTAAAATTTGTCACGGTTCCAAATCAACGATTTGTTTAAAAAAATCAAGGACCGTCCTTAAAACAGCCAGATGCGCTGATAGCCAACATTGTATGGATAAAATGAGTCCAAAATTGTATTTTTCCAAATATACATACGTATGTATTTGTGTGTGCACGAGTGTGTATATATTTGTATGCACGAAGGGCGGCGCTCGAATTGCCAAGGAAGAAGTAAATTAGCGAAATGTCTGCACGAAGCGCTGTCGAAGACACGCCAACGGGCCGTGAGCGCTTCTCAAATTTCGGCGAGGCTTCAACGAAGCGTGTATAGACTTTTTCGCGGTTTAATGACGGCTCTCCTCGTACAGAAGGCGACGTACACCTGTTTCCTTTTTTGCGATTGAGTTTAATAAACAGTCATTACGCGTAGTGGTCTCGCGACGAGCATTATTTGGCCCTCTGTGCGCCCATTGGAAGCGGACTTTTTCCTTATCTTCTGGCGATTTAATGCTCGCACGACGAGCTCCGACAGAGGCTTAGCCCGAGAGAAAAAAAATATATAATTGATACAATTATATTTTCACGTGAGATCACGAAAGTCGGTGGACGCGCGGGCTTAATTATGAATTATTTTGTCGAATGCGCGGTGGAAGGAAAGAATTGCATATCGAATTTTGAGTGTAATTAGTGGGAGAAAAGGGAGAGTCATTGTGGGATTTTTGGATCGGTGGGGGAATTCTTGAATGAAAATGAAGTGGAAAAGGGAAAGTTCGGAACGTTCGGGTTTAAGGGGCTTCATCTACCTAGAGGCCCGAGAAAAATTGCCAAATTTCGATTGTTTTCTGGGAAACGGTTGGTGAAAAAGAAACGCATTTTTTTTAAACAATGGCACATATATTGAGCGCCATTAAAAAATACAGAAAAACAACAAAAACTTGGCCGCCGAAAAATGATCACATTTTTTTTCGCGACGTTTGGCGGTGGACGCTCCCCAGCTTGAATGGTCTGTCTGAAATCTAAAACCCAAAGGGGTTATTCAAGTCAGGAATAAATACGAGTCGTTGACGATCGTCGATTTTTAAAATAAATTTTTTTAACAACGTGGCGACGAATTGAATCTCGAGCATACAAAATTTATGAAAAAAGTCGTCGTTTTTACGTAATTATTAAAAAATGACGACTGATTTTGAAAAAGTAAGAACGTCAACGACCTTCAAATGTTTCTCATCACATTTCCTGTAAATTTGGAAATAATCCATCAAGTGGTTCTCCAGATATAATGTCCACCGACTTGGAAAAAAGTGTTTCGAGTATGGTGCTACAGCTGGCTCGGTCGACTGTTAAAAGCTGTAGCTCATTCAATTTTAGGAATATTTCAATGGAATTTTCAGGGAATATCGCTAAAAGGTGATACTATCGAATAAAAATAGTTTTGAAAAATGCAATTTTTTGACCCACCTAGGTAGATGAAACCCGTTACAGAATCTGCGTACGTTTGGGACCCAAAAAAAGTTTGATTTTCACTATTTTTTTCTGATGAGAGTATCGATATGGCAAGGTCGGGATTTTGGACACAATTCACACATAGGCTTGACAAGTTTGAGTTTTTTTTTTAATTAAGAAATATTGGTTAACAATGAAATTATTATTATTTAAACAAAGTGCAGCCGTTGCTGCATGGGCAATCGGTGTAGGTAGTTCCACCAATAAGAGTGATCTAAAATGAAATATGAAAAATTTCCTTTTTGTATAATAATCAATCTTTCGTATGACCAGATACTTATTTGAAATTTTGAAAATTACGAAAATGGCAAGTCGAGAAAAGGTCGATTTCCGACGAAAAAAAAAGACTTTAATAATTTGTTATTAACTAATGCATGGACCATGGAATGGGACATACCGGGAAATCATCCGGTCGTACGATAGTGAATGTAATAAACTATGGTCTGCCCGAATCTAAAGTGAATCGGTTGATCAATAATTTTGAGATACAACTTGCACCGTTTTATAAAACGTTGTTTAAAAAAAAGCAAGAGAAAAAAGGGTAAATTCGCCGTACCCCACTGGGCGATCTGACCCTTTACAAAAATCGTCGTAACTCACAATCAGTGAATTTTTAGAACATTTTCACTGCAACTTAATATGAATACCCTAAGCTAACTATGCAATAAAAAAAATCGTCTTGTAAAATTGGAACGCTTATGCAGACCCCTCAAGTATTCGGCTGCGTTTTCTCTCGCGCTTGCTCTCGATCTCTCTTTCACCCCCTCGATCATTCATTGTCTTTTTCTCGCACCTCATCACCCCCAGAAGGGACTTCCCTGCGGTCGCACCTACCTTATCGAGGACCCTCGAGAATATTTGAAACCTGCGTTTCCACTCGGCAGTTTTTTCCCCTGCCCGTTTGATTTACACGGACCATTTGTAGTTTACGTTCAAATTTGGAAAGCTCAACGATTAGCTAATATTCGACGAATCCACCCTGCGATCCTTAAGGCTGACCCTTACGGTTTTTGATAACCCTTTTGCGGACGAAGGTAAGAATTACATCGAATAAAAAAAAGTTTGAACGTGGCGAGTATAATCAAAATTCGTGAAATTGAGATCGGAAAAATCGAACGAATAATTGAACTCGGCCACTTACGGACTCGAATTGCAGAGCGTAAATTGAACGTGCATTTTTTTATACTCAATAATATTGTCGAAAGGGTAAGAGATAAAATAAATTTTCGAAAAAAATCGACATACCCCAATAAATAAATCAAATAAATCGTATAAATTAAATAAAACAAGCAAATCAAAAAAATTAATTTTAAAATTTCGGTTGAATGAAAAATAGAATAAGCCGGGCACATAAAAATGTAAGCATCCTGTACGATGGAACAAACGGTACATTTTTTTTTTAAGAAACCAAATAAATTAGTAAGGAACTAAATAATTAAATAAACAAATATACGTAAACACAAAAACAAGTACAGGGTGTTTGGACCGACACATGTTTTTGGGGGATTGAGGGGGGGGGGGGGGGGGGTCATTTGCTAATTTTTTTACCCTTAGACCCTAGGTCCTAAGTGTCACGGTAGTTGAGATATGATTTTTTTTTCGTTTTTTTTAATTACCCAAAATTTTGCCATTAAATCATCATAACTTTTTCATTTGTGGTTGTAATAGCACAACATCACTTTTGTTATATTCTGCAACGTATTTTTATTATAAATAAATCATTATTTGACACAATTCGTTTCAAGAAAGTGACTCTAGAGCTTGCAGCTTATAAATGTGTAAATTAATGAAAAATTTCAACTCCTAAATTCATTGTAACAAAAACTTATTCTTTTTATTTTGACCACATAATTAATTATTTCTACGGCATGTAGCATACCGTTTGGAGAGAGGATAAACTAGAGAACTTTTCAAAACAAAGCTAAGTTGAAATAAGCTTTTGTTTTTTTAATAATATTTTTAGAAGTTGACATTTTTCATACATTTACGCATTTTTAACACTTTAAAAGCTCATGAGTTATTTTGTTGAAACCAATTGTATCAAATAATAATTTATTTATAATAAACATACATTGCAGAATACAACAAAAGTTATTTCGTGCTATTACAACCACAAATAAAAATGTTATGACGATTTGAAGGCCGAATTTCGGGTAATTAAAAATAACGAGAAAAAAATCATATCTTAAGGGGTCTTCTCACTTTAGACGGTAAAAAGGCTATTTTCATTAATTTTTTGATAGGTTTATATTATAGATATTGATAGAAAAGTTGTTACACTTAATAAGTACACCTTCGAAATACATTAAAAAAGTTTTTTATGTATTTATGTAACCCAAACAAACTTTAAACGCGTTTTTCTCGAAACAACGATTTTCGACGGCTTGTTTATAAGAATCTTCGAAACTACTGAACCGATCCTTATGAAATTTTAACCACATATTCTTTACAACTATAGCTATAGCGCATAACAAGGATTTTTTTTAAATTTTTATATTTGCTTTTTTTGCCAAAACGGAGAAAAAACACGTTTTTTTGTCATTTCGAAAAAATGTCCGCCATTTTGTTATTTTTGCATATCTAAAAAATCGTATGATATGCTCTATAGCCATTAACATACTGAATCTAAAACCGTTTGATTTTTTTGCTTCCGATGATCCATCTCCGAGATTTCATCAACAGCGCAGACCTACGATTTTTTTAGGACATTTTTCAAGGACAGTTTTTAACTCCCATTTTTGTCTATAAATAATTGCTCAAATGAAAAAATTTCAATGTATTTCGAAAGTATATTTATTAAGGCCTTAGGCGACAGTAACGGGTATAAAATCATGTGCGAATTTAACATTTTTTTCGTACGAAAAAGTGTTTCACTCATAAAATTAATTACACATCTATTGAGTATGAAAATCAAGCTGTAAGAAAAAATATATTTTTTTTTCGATGTACAAAATGGCCAACTACTCAAAACTCCTTGAAACAGCTTTTTTCCAATTTGCGCGACAAATAACTTCAACAATTTTCACTCGATTCACTTCTAATTTAAAAGTTATGTTACCAATTCCAATTCGCAGAGAAGTACGTACGGAGTTTTTGATTAAAACTTTTCATTTTATGAGCAGTTATAACGACATTTTTCCCGGAAAATTCATTTCTTAAGTTCAAACACCTACAACTTTTGAATAAAACAATGTTTTTCAAATTCCGTACGTACTTCTCTAGGTATTCTAATGTAGTTTGACGAGAATTTTTGTTTTTTGTTCTACGTAAAAAATTGTGGATGCTAATGTCACGCCGCGGAGCGCCTAAAATAAAGATTGAAAAAATATTAGTAGTCGGCCATTTTGTACATCGAAAAAAAAATTCTAGCAGCTTGATATTCATACTAAATAGATGTGTAATTGATTTTATGCGTGAATCACTTTTTCATACGAAAAAAAATTGTGAAATTCGCACATGATTTTATACCCGTTACTGTGGTCTAAGGCCTTAAGTGTAACAACTTTTACATCAATATCTATAATATGAACCTATGAAAAAAATGTATGAAAATACCGTTTTTTAGCGTCTAAAGTGAGCAGGCCCCTTAATTACCGTGACGCTTAGGACACAGGTTCCAAGGATGAAAAAAGGTAGCAAATGACGTGCCCAATTCCCAAAAAATATTGTATCGGTCCATGCGCCAAACACCCTATATATATACATGTCTCATTTTTTTAAACAAATGTCACTGTCCGCCATTGAAATGAATGGAAAATTTCGTTCGATCGTCGGGCCAATTGGGCGTGGAATAATGAGGGCAGAGAGATAGAGAAAGAGAATTGTGATAATTAAACATTAATCGCAATAATTGTACACGCGCTGCAGATAATTGATTATCCCGAGGGGTTGGAAGTCGCGATGCTGTTAGGGCTCATTGCGCATCGTGCAAATGGAAAGTATATCAAGAAAACTGATGATTTTCCCTATTTTTACATCCAACACGACCCCTTGCCAGTTTTCCGTTTGCGGCCCCTCCCTTTGGGGACGAACGAAGGGTCGGCTGTGTCGCCTGTAACCGGGCATACGAGCCGCGTGGTTGGCAGTTCGGCGTGGGGTGCTCGGGGCCGTTGGTGCCAGCAAGAAAGTGAAGGGGAAGCGCGAGCGTGGTTTTTACTATTGATTAACGAATTAAAAACGCGCATGCATAATTCAGCGATACACTTCTAGGGTGTTGTTCGCGCGCGGGTGCCCAGCGGGGTCGTCGTTATCCGCTGATACCCTTGTCGCGAACTTCAACCCCCTGGAGAATATTCAGGGTAGCTGCTGTCGGTGGGGCGATTAGGGCGAGGATGGCTCGCACTTTGGTCGCGTTACCATCGGTCGGCAATACCAGCAACCCCATGCAGAATAGGGGTTGCAAAAATTCGGGGGTAAGTTGGCGAGCCTCGATACGTTACCTTTGGCTCGCTCGCTGCCATTCCCCAATTTACCTCAGTCGAGCTCGTCAGCCGGTGCAAATACCCCCAGATGGCGGGGTTTTTCGAAATTCGAAGTTCGATCGCATTAGGACAGGTTACCGTTCATGACGATGAAAAATTCGATTTTTTTTTACACAATTTGCAGCCTCAAAGTGTTTAGAACACGTGGATAAAAGAATATTTTCGTATCTTAAGGGGTCTTCTCACTTTAGACGCTAAAAAGGCTATTTTCGTGTATTTTTAAAATAGGTTTATATTATAGATATTGATATAAAAGTTGTTACACTTAATAAATACACTTTCGAAATACATTTTAAAAAAATTATTAAGGAAGACTTTGTCCTTGGAGTGCCATATTTCAGGTGTTTACATTTTATTTTTTTTAAAGGAAACGAGTAAAGCTTTTTGAGTGCGGTTTTTTTCTTGCTTTTATTCATGATATACAGAACGTTAAAAAAATTTTTTTTTGAAAAAAAAACCAAAATGGCGGCCGTTGCAGCTCCGCGAAAACAGGTCCTCAAATCGCGGGAGGTAAACGGCTGACATCACTGCCCCCTCTTTGTTGATCTGAAACACAAATTCAAAGCATATTATCAATCTGTGACCCTTTGGTCATGGAATGACGGATGGGTTTTTCGTTTAGTACAAATTTCGGAAAATGACGGCAATTAAAAAAAAATCGAATTTTCGCGTTTTTTTTCGCATAAAAAGATAAATAATAAATGCAAAAATGTATCTATCGAAAAAAAGATCCGTCATTCCGTGAAGACATATTTTCTGAGTATGCTCTCCAAATTTCAGGTCGATATGTTGATTACAGCGGTCAGGAGAAGGTCAGCCATTTTTAAAAACGTGTTTTCGAGAAAAACGCGTTTAAAGTTTTGTAATGTGTTTACACAAATGTGTTTATAATTACCGCTAATCGGCAATGCCTGGTCCATAGAGGCATCCCTCCCCTTCTTCTAGCTGCTCATTTTGAGCCGCTAACATCTCCCGCTGCATTTCAAGGACAAAGTCTCCCTTAAGTCACTATTTATAGACGATAATGGTAGTTACAAAAAATGTTCTAAAAAATGGTAGGTCTGCGCTGTTGATGAAATCTCGGAGGTGGATCATCCGAAACAAAAAAATTACACGATTTTAGATTCAGTATGTTAATGGCTATAGCGCATATCGTACGATTTTTGATATATGAAAAAATAACAAAATGCCGGACAATTTTCGTAAAAACAAAAAAAAACGTGTTTTTCACCGTTTTTGGCAAAAAATAGTAAATATCAAAATTTTAGAAAATCCTGGAAATGCGTTACAGCTATAGTTGTAAAAAATTTGTGGTTAAAATTTCATCAGGATCGGTTCAGTAGTTGACTTGAAAAACGTTGTTTCGAGAAAAATGCGTTTGAAGTTTGTGTGGGTTACATAAATACATAATTTTTTTTTAAATGTATATCGAAAGTGTATTTATTAAGTGTAACAACTTTTATATTAATATCTATGATATAAACCTATCAAAATAATCCATAAGAATAGCCTTTTTGGCGTCTAAATTGAGAAGCACCCTTAAGTATTTTAGAATATACTGCCTGTTGAGCGGAACCGTCCGTCGGTTGGAAAACAGGTAGCTGCGGCCCTCATAGGGTTTTTCTGGAAACAGAATTTTTCAGCGCGCAGGGGACTCTACTGATAACGGATGAACCGATTCACGTGATTTTCTGCGCAATCGACAGAAAATTCACTTTGCGGGGACATCAGGAAGCAATTGTTGCCCAAAATTCAATTAGAAATATTTTTTTCGTCCGCTGAAGCAAAGAAAAACCGGGCAAAAAATTGGGGTTTTTTTTCAAACGGTTGCTATTTTGATATCCCGGGGTTTTTCAGAAAGCAAAAAAACGAAACCTCCCTCAAATTTAGTCTAGTTTGATAATTTTGAACCCGTTTTTGTTTCAGATGAACTGGCAAGGCTGTGGTGCGCCCCGCGGAGAACAAAACACACCGTGTATGGCTTTATTTGACGGGAGCTGGAGCCGCCATCTTGGATTTTTTAAAATAAATCAAATTAGAATGATTTTTTTAATTGATTTTTTCCTAAAAAATCAATTTAAAAATTAGAAAATGATATGGTAAAAAATTAGCAAATACAATCTCTAAAAAATCAATTTGGAAATTAGCAAATTACATTTTTTGAATAAATAAAATTGGAAATATTTTTCAAAATGAATAAAATTGGGATTCGTCTCCATTAATAGAAGAAATAAATACGTTGGAACCCGTTTCGAATGGCATTTATTTTATACAACAAAAAAAATGCGAAGTTCACGCATTTTTCATGCCTCTCGACAGTAACCTGTCCTTCAAATTACGCCCTCGTGTAAGAGATCCAGGAGGGATCGGGCCTAATTGTCGTGCAACGGCGTTCAAGCGGTCACCCATCCGAGTACTTTTCTAATGTCATCTTGGCAATCAAACGTCACTATTTCAATGCACGAAAGAAGAAAATAAACGTCGTGTCAAAATTTGAGCAGCACGAAGTGACCGAAGAGAAACAACAGACCGCCCAGCGGCAATCTATTATTAATAATTTATTTTGCAAAATAAATTGACATATACAACGGGGGTCATATACAACGTACCTTAACGATTTAGCGTAAATGAATTTTTCTCACAGGTCCAATACCGTGACTTACACGTTTTACGATACATTTCTTTTCTTTCTACTTACTTTCGATTTTGAATAAAAAATTTGCCCGTTTTATTTTAATCCACACACGCTGGCACCCACACGCACTGGCACACGAACACACCACCCCCGCTGCACACTCTCTCACATGGTGCAAAGAAAAGTATTTGTTGTTTTTGTTTTTTTTTTGGGAATCTTCCTTTTTTTTCGTTTCGTTCAATTGTCCATTTATTTACCGTGTAAAAATGCATGTACTCGCGAAAAGCGACAATCTCGCCTGGGTGAACTTATGTATTACGATCGTTACCACGGAAGATTGCGATTCGTCATGAAAATTGACAAGAACTCGCGAGTCCCACAATTTAATAGCTACGATTATATTTAATTGATCGTATGGAACGGTTGAGTGACGAAGCTCCTTAAACTTCCTTCGTATTCTAATGTACGGATTTATATCTATAGTTTACGTGTACAGGGCTACTGGTTGTTGGTCACCATCCCCTGAAGGGGTTGAGAAACATGTTGTCCGCTATCAAGTAATCCCGTAATAATTTATGCAAAAGTTAACCATTTTCGAAATATGATTACTTTGATTATTTTTGAGTGAGTGGTAGGCAACTACAAATTCATTAAGGCCTTAGGCCACGGTAACGGGTATGAAATTATGTGCGAATTTAACACTGTTTTTTCGTATGAAAAAGTGATTCAATCATAAAATTAATTACACATTTATCGAGTATGAATATCAAGCTGTTAGAAAATATTATTATTTTTTTTTCGATGTACAAAATGGCCGACTACTCGAAACTTCTCGAAACAGCTTTTTTCCAATTGGAATGACGAATAACTTCGACAATTTTCACTCGATTTACTTCAAATATAAAAGTTATGTTCCTAATTGCATTTCGCAGAGAACTAATTGCAGTTCGCAGACGGAATTTCTGATTAATCGATAACTCTCCATTTTATAAGCAGTTATAACGAAATTTTTTACTGAAGATTCATTTCTTAAGTTCAAATACCTACAACTTTGGAATAAAACAATATTTTTTTAATATTCTTTAGGTATTCTAACGTAGATTGACGAGAATTTTTTTCTTGTTCTTGGTAAAAAATTGTGGATGCTAAATGTCACGCCGCGGAGCGCCTAAAAAAAAAGATAACAAAAGAAAATATTGGTCGCCGGCCATTGTGTACATGGAAAAAAAAATCTAGCAGCTTGATATTCATACTAAATAGATGTGTAATTCATTTTATGAGTGAACCACTATTTCACACGAAAAAAATTGTTAAATTCGCACATGATTTTATATCCGTTACTGTGGCCCAAGGCCTTAACAAAAAAAAAACTGTTGCATGGAATAAAACTTTTTTATTATTTTTAGTTTGAGAACGCAGTAACAGAGAATTGTCGATAATAAAGTAAGAATAATTATTACACTTGCAGAGGTTTGGACCCCTCTTTCAAAAATGTTTGCAGATTATTCTTATTTTATTGTTGAAAATTCTTTGTTACTGTGTTCTCGAACTGCAAATAATTTTTAAAAGTTTGATTCCATACAACAGTTTTTTTTGAATTAATTTTTAAAGATACCTACCCCGTATTTAAATCAAAACAATAAAAATAATGCCTCGAAAATGGTTCAGTTTTGCATAAAGTATTACTGGGTTATTTGATAGCGGAAAACATGTACCCTTTCACAGGATCGTGACCAACAGACAGTAGCTCAGTATATATATATATATATATATATATATATATATATATATCATTACAATTATGTATCATTTTATCATAATGTATTGATGATTCCAGTCTATGGGATTTATAAATCTTATCTGCGTTGGTACAATTACGTTGTATCGATGATTTTTATTGACATATAAAAAAAAAGCTACTCTCCTTACGTCCTAAATCAATCTTACACACTTCTAGTCGAATTTTCGTTCCCTCATGTGACACTTAGGATCCATAACCGCGCTACAAAATTTGGAACCGAAGGTGGAACCAAGAGAAAGGAAAAAAAAGTCATAACAACGTTCCACCTGTCGGCTGATCACGATGAAACGAGGGAAAAAAATTATATAAAAAAAAACAGGTGGTGCATGGTGTCGATTAACGCATAGACACAGCGTCGATGGAAAACCGCATCCTTTAGTTTTGCTCGTTCGAAGCGAAATTCGATCTTCGTCACTCGGACACCCGAGTCGTCGAATTCGACCGATCTTCCATGCGTCTTTTATTTTTTCCTATTGAACGTTGAGTCGAGAGAAGAAATTGAGAGAAGCGCGACGATTGCCTCGAGTGGAAAATTATTATTTCGGTCGTTCACTGCTCAATTGTTTTTTGCATTTTGCATGAAAAAAAATGAATTTTCGCTGCAGGGAAAAAACGATTTTTTTTTTTGGAACTCGAGATCGAGGATGCGCAGGCTGAGCAAAGATGTAAAAATTCGAGGACGTTTTTTTTCTTGTCATTTTTTGTTGTTTTTCGACGAATTTTGATCTACAACGATTGCTCCGTAGTCGATAAGTTACCGCATGGTCTCTATGGAAGTTACGTCGGACATTAATGCGTCTCTGTGTTTTTTTTTCTCTCGTCGCTTTAATATAAAATCTATAATTAGCCATTATTCATAATCTCTCCTCAATCACGCATATGCTTTAGCACCCTAGATTACTGCCTAAGTTATGACCAATTGTGTCATTTTTCGAAAAATAAAAACTCGATGACAACGAATTATTTTTCGTGTTTGCTTAAGCTACAGGAAAAAGGCGATACAAGTGACGCAAAAAAAAAGAAAAAAGACCAAAAATCATCCCACGCGTAGCCGTTTTACTCCGTCGGTAACAACGACGTCTAAAAGTCTATTGTACAATTTCTTACACGGCGTTAGTTTATTCGCTATCGGCACCACGCGCCGAAGTGCAAAAATTCATCCCTCCGTAAAAATGAAAAAAGCAGCACAACTTCGAGCGCCGGCAGCCTCGACGAAATTCTCTCTCTCCCTCGTCGCTTACGTGTGTCAGGCTGCTTTCACGCTAATTGTACAGTGCACTTCATGGCACGGGCTTTCGATGAGATGCAAAAAGCAGGAGGGTAAAAAAAATGCGCCCGTAAAGCGGAACGTTTAATCAACGAAATATACGATTAATCAACGGTTTTTTGTTGCCCGTTGGCTCGATGTGATAGAAATTTCCCAAACGCTTGAACGAAAGCGAATTATTGACGTTTAAGAACTAGTAGCACTCGACGCACATAATCAACGGCGTTAATAATCCGTTTGTCTATGTTACAGTTAAGGCAGTAGTCTGCTTTACCAGGCTTCAAAAAATCGATTTGAAGAAGAGGAAGGATTATTGTATGGCCCGGGGATAGCTGATTAACATCTAATTAGTGCAAGTATCCAAAAACTTATAGTTTTTTGGACCGAAAACTTTAAAGCCCGTTTTCTCGAGTTTTCATTTTCACAAGTTTTAGAAAACGGTGCCGGCGATAGCAAAAACAATATATGTCCGATCGAAAAAAATCAAAGTGATCTAGCTTCAGTATTAAATTATCTTCTATTTGAATTAAAAAAGTTGGACAAAAGTACTATTTAAATTACTTGTTTTGCAACTTAAAGTGAATTTTTTTTTTTCAAAAAAGTGAATTTTTTTTTGCAAACTTCGAAAAAATTTGGAATTTCATCATTTCTTCGGTATTTTTTTAGTTCATATAGAAAAGGAACTTATAAAAACTTTAAAAAAATTTGGTTCGACTGTTTCAGATGCATCGCACGACCTCCATCACCGGCACCGATTTACAAGTGCAGACTCCAGGCGCCCCAGAAAAATCGTTACAACTTTGAAAAATTTCAATATTTTTTAATAATAACAATTGTTTTTTAAAGCTTGAATATAATACACTATCGTCTCAAAATTTCGTTTACGGCAATCATTTCCTTCCCCTTCAAAAAAATTGCTGAAAAAACGCTTTTTTTCGGCTTCTAAAGCAGACTACTGCCTTAAAGCCCGTCTGCAGTTTAAACGCGTTTTCCCCAATAAAAACTAGTTCTCACTGAACGCCTAATCCTTACAACTAGTTTTTCTTAGCGAAAACTAGAATTTATTGATAAATAAATTGGAACGTTAGTTGAAACTTGACTAGCAAAAACTAGTTCCAACAAAATGAATCAGTTACAACTGTTCGTTTGAGTTTTTTGGATCATTAAGGTAGTTCCTCTGCGAAAATCTCAACCAAAAGTGTACATACCATGTTCACGTTTAAAAGATTGATAATTGGTTTAATTAGTAATGAATAAAATTAAAAAGTACGCAATATTGACTCGGTACTAGTAGATAATACGATGGATATCATTTATTGCCGTAAAATATATTTTGTATTGTGTTTTTGATCGACCATTGCCAGTAAACTTTTTGGCGGGACTGTCCAGGCTTTGCCCCAATTGTTTTTTCCAGGGTTTGCGAGGCTTTGCACCAAAATTGTGAAGGCTTCTCATGTTTGTATCTTGGAAACTAGATGGTGAATCATTCTTATTTTTTTCACATTATTCGTGATATCTTACTGGAGCTTATCCTTGTTTTTTATCAATTTCTTAATTCTAGTTTTAACGGTAGAATTAATGATGCTCTGTTTGCCCATCATAACGCATTTGATACGTGTAAACCAAGCCAACTTTAAGTGTAAATATCTCAGGTTTGGGGTGGTCAAACTTATTCAAATTGCTCAGATGTTTGGATAATGTATTAAATAACGTATATGTCAAATTTCAACCATTTCCTAATTCAACTCTTCTGTGGAGGTACTACCTTAAGACACCGTTTTAACTATAATTTAGAAACGGTTTTACCTGTCATTCAGAAACCTTTTGAACTGGCATTTAGAAACGGGTTTAACTGTGATTTAGAAATAGTTTCAACTGTCATTTAAAATCAGTTTTAACTTTTATTTAGAAACAGTTTTAACTGTAATTTCAAAACAGTTTTAACGATAACTTAAAAACAGTTTTGACTGTCATTTTGAAAGAGTTTTAACTGTCATTTAGAAACAGCTTAAACGATAATTTAAAAACAGTTTTGACTGTAATTTTGAAACAGTTTTAACTGTGATTTAGAAATAGTCTTAACTGTCATTGAAAATCAGTTTTTACTATTATTTAGAAACATTTTTAACTGTAATTTAAAAACAGTTTAAACGATAACTTAAAAACAGTTTTGACTGTCATTTTAAAAGAGTTTTAACTGTCATTTAGGAACAGTTTCAATGGCCATTTAGAAACATTTTTAACTGATTCATTTCGTTAGAACTAGTTTTTCCTCACTAGAACTAGATTTTTCTAGTTAGAACTAGTTTTTCCTCGCTAGAACTAGTTTTTCCTAGCTAGAACTAGTTTTTTCTAGCTACAATTAGTTTTTTTCTAGCAAGAACTAGTTTTTTCTAGCTAGAACTAGTTTTTCCTAGCTATAACTAGTTTTTTATAGTTGGACCTTGTGTTTCGTAGCTAGTACTTGTTTTTCCTAGTTGAAACTAGTTTTAGCTACATCCGAACGTATTGATCAGACCATTTTAGTTTTCGCCAGGAAAAACTAGTTGTAACGAAAGCGTTCAGTCGGAACTAGTTTTTACTAGGTAAAACGCGTTTAGGCTAAAAACGGGTTTCAACGGTAACACATATATTACCAATGTATTTAACGTAATCATATATAAAATTTACAATTTTTAACGTAGTATTAATATTCAAAACGGAGATATAATAATTTATATATATGTACGTGTGCGTGTGGGCATATATATATGCGTCGTTATTATTATGTAATCGCTGAAACATTTATAAAGTTACGTTGCTTAAGGTCTTAAGGAACTATTTTGGCACTATAAAATTCCATATCGTGTTGCGCAATCTTTGTGCTTATATTCAATACTCATAAAAGTCTAGCATTCACGGGGCAAGCCGTTCGTCCCCTAAAACTAAAAACAAAAAAGAAGATTATTAAAAATTTGACAATTCCCCAATTAGCGATAATAATTCGTCTCCCCTCGTGAACGCGTTTTCGTTTAATTTCAGAAATTGTTGACGCACTTTGTTGAGTGCACCAAAGTAAAGGTCTTCTCCCTTTTCACTTGTTTATTTGTGTTCTTTAGAAAATTGTCGACTCGTACGAAACTTCTCGTGACTCTTCGTGGACTGTACGAGATTGTTCCCGATTGAGCGTAACTTCGGGCCAAACGTCTGTCTTTTGCTACCTCATCGATTTTCATTCACGAACAGACTCCACCAAATTCCAGTGGAATTTTTTCCTCGTGATTTTCCCAACGTCATCTCGGCCAGGGCATTGCTTTGGATTCGTGAGGAAACGTCTTTGAAGACAAGGAGTTTGGATGGAGAAAAATATGCGTCTGGAAATTGGTGAAGGTACTCATGGCCAAGATGTGATGGACGCCTGGTGAACAACATGTGCGTAGGTTGTAAAAATCAACCCCTTGTTCTTTGTTCCTCCCTCTGTTCGCGGACGCGGCTCTTCGGGATGTTCGTGGGTACTTCGGAAAGCGAGACGTGTGGAGTGAGTTCGTTAGCAGACGATTGTTCGGTACGACGATTCAGCGGTGCTGGTCTTTTCCGGCAAATTTGTCGTGCAAAGTGCTGAGGATGGCATGTGCATGGGTAAAGGTGATTTTGAGGACATTCGAGTGTGAGAATCGAGATACCAATTGTCGCCATGCTGAACATTATGGAAAGCCCAGTGCCTTCAAAGTCATCTTTGGACAAATTTGATCATACACTCATTACGAAAATTAAGGGAAAAGTAAAATTTAAAAAAAATTTCATTGATTTTTGAACAGCTGTAACTTCGTGGAAAATGGTCACATCGTAAAACAAATGGAGTTTTAAAGCTTGAAATCTCTAGTTTACGAATCTCACCGGTGTTCCTTTAATGCTTCGGTAAAAAATAAGGGTTCAGCCGAACGATTTTCAATTGTGGGGGGTCCTTGGGCATGTATTGAACTAAAAAAAACCTAGAAACGAGTCATTTTCGCAATATTTGCAAACTTGACGTGGATTTTCCAAAACGGGGAAAAGTAATTTTTTTGGAATTTTTCAAATCAATTTTAAGGTTAAAAAAAATTCTCGAACGTACCAAAAGGTGCTTGTAGAGAATTTATTCCAGTTTACAAAACTCACCTTTAGCTCGCTCTACGATCATTTGTTCATGAGATATTGACGATCTACGAAAAAAGCTCCTTTTTTCTTTAAACGCCGATATCTCAGCGACAAATGGTCGTACAGAGGTCCAAAAAATACCGTTTTCAGGCTGAAAAATCAGGCTAAATGACATCAGTATTGATCAAGCTAAAAAAAAATTAGAGACCGTGGACGATTTTGAAAAAATAAATTTCGAAAATGTGTGCCTCGCGCTATTTTTTAGATTCACGCCGAGCGTGTTACTTAAAAGAAAATTACTGGTGAGATTCGTAAACTAGAGATTTCAAGCTTTGAAACCCCCTTTTTTTACGATACGATAATTTTCCACGAAGTTACAGTTATTCAAAAATCAATGAAATTTTTTTGAAATTTCACTGTTCCCTTAATTTTTGTAATGAGTGTATTTCCATTACGGTAATTTCAAAGACCTCAGCGAAAAGGGAATCAAGGAAAAAAGATTGGCGACCTCAATGCAGCCAGATGTCCTGATAGCTAACGTTACGTAGAAATCATGGGTTTCCATCCAAATGTATAAGTGTGTGTGTCGGTCATTAGGGTATATTGTCAACTTCGACCACCGTTGTATCGCCACGTTTTCATCTGTCGCTTTGTCTCTCTTCTCTCTCTTTCTCTCTCTCCCTGACCTTCCTCTTCGCATCCCGCATGTATTTTCCCCGAGATTTGACCAATTTACTTCGCCAATGCACATTTGCCCCATGGCAGGGACGTTTCCTTCCTTCGTTAGCGTACAGACGACCTGTGGACCCCACCTGGGTCGCTGACTCTGCTTTTATAATTGTCCCTCGAACGAAATGAAAAAGCTATGGAAAACCTGCTTACTCGGACCTCCAATTGTTTCGATATTCAAGGTTTTTTGCATTCGAGGAGTACTGCAGCAAAGTGTCAGGGACAGAGAGCATCGTCCAGGCGTGTTTGTAATTAGGGTGCACAGATGTACCAGCGTGATCTGGGTTTCGAATTTGAGTTTTGGCAATTTGAGGGTCCGCGATTCCTTGGCTGCTGCACGTGGTCGATTTTAGTTAGGTTTGGTGTCTTTGGCGTCAGGGAACATCAATGCCGTGAGAGACATCCAATGATGTCAAAGCCACTTGTCACACTTGGTCATTCATATGCTGCTTATCGAGGCTCCAGTTTTTTCGATACTCAAGGTTTTTTGCATCTGAGGAATCTGGGAGCAAAGATGACGGTGTCAGAGACAGAGGGAGTGGTTCAGACGTATTTGAGATTAGGGTGCAGAGATGTACCAGCGTGATCTGGGTTTCGAATTTGAGTTTTGGCAATTTGAGGGTCCGCGATGCCTTGGCTGCTGCACGTGGTCGATTTTGGTTAGGTTTGGTGTCTTCAGCGTCTGGGAACATCAATGTCGTAAGAGACATCCAATGATGTCAAGGCCACTTGTCACACTTGGTCATTCATATGCTGCTTATCGAGGCTCCAATTTTTTCGATACTCAAGATTTTTTGCATCTGAGGAATCTGGGAGCAAAGATGACGGTGTCAGAGGCAGAGGGAGTGGTCCAGACGTATTTGGGATTAGGGTGCACAGATGTACCAGCGTGAACCGGGGTTCAAATTAGAGTTTTGGGAATTTGGAGATCCGCAATTGCTCGCCTGCTGCAAGTGGTCAATTTTGTTTGGGTTTGGGGTCTTCGGCGTCTGGGAACATCAACGTCGTGAGAGACATCCATTGATGTCAAGGCCACTTGTCACGCTTGGTCATTCATCTGCTGCTTATCGAGGCTGCAATTTTTTCAATACTCAAGGTTTTTTTCATCTGAGGAATCTGGGAGCAAAGGTGACGGTGTCAGAGGCAGAGGGAGTGGTCCAGACGTATTTGAGATTAGAGTGCACGGATGTACCAGCGTGATCTGGGTTTCCAATTTGAGTTTCGGAAATTTGGGGATCCGCAATTGCTCGCCTGCTGCAAGTGGTCGATTTTGGTTAGGTTTGGTGTCTGGCGTCTGGGAACATCAATGCCCCGAGAGACATCCGTTGATGTCAAGGCCACTTGTCACGTCGGTCATTCATCTGCTGCTTATCGAGGCTCCAATTTTTTCGATACTCAAGGTTTTTTGCATCTGACGTGGTCGATTTTGGTTAGGTTTGTTGTCTTTGGCGTCTGGGAACATCAACGTCGTGAGAGACATCCGTTGATGACAAGACCACTTGGCACACTTTGTCATTCGTCATCACGAATGATCAAGTGTGCCATGTGGTGGTTTGGGAGAGGTTCATGGTGGATTGCAGATGATGGAGCTTCCGCACGGTGCACGAATACTTAGCAATCGGTAATCGCGTATCGGTAATTACGATCGCTGAAAATTTGGTCCGCCGATATACACGAGAGACGGAGCGATGTCCGGAAAGCTATTGCCATCAGGATGACGACAGTTGGTGACAAAGCGTGGAGGAAGTGTCGCGATATCGTTAGATTAACTCTCCTTCTCCTCTATCGGGCTGACCTCGTTCTTCAAAAGTTCGAACTTCGGACTGAGTCCGGGCAAAATGCTCTTCGTACTCGTCTTTATTTGGCTGTAGATGTCGAGGGACTTATTTTTGCGATCAATCTCGAGGCTTTCCTCGATTAATCTGGGGGGTATGCTGCCGCTCCGTTTGTGGGTCGGCACGAAGGTGCTCGTACCCTCGGACTTTTGCTTCCTGATTGTTTTTGGCTCCTGATTGATCGTCGTCTTGCTCGTCGTATCGTCGTTAATCTTGTGCTCCGGTGTCAGGGTGCCGTTTCCCAATTTTCTCTGCTGCTCCAGGAGCGTGTCCTCCAGCGACTCGTCCTTCAACAGGACACCCGTTATCACGGGCTTGCTGGATTCGGATGGTTTCTCGGTCCCGCAAATCTCGTCCGTCGTCTTGAGCTTGCGCTCCGTCGACGTCGAGTACTGCTTGCTAGGCGTAGCACCGTTCATCTGAAGATTCGGATTTGATCTCACGGTGTCCGTCGAATTACTCGCGTCCGTCGAGTCTTGGTGCTCCAACGACGAGACCGAGTCCTGAGAAACGTCCACGGTGTTCGGCTTCTCCATTAGCGACAACTGGAATGGAGGAATGAACGAGAAGTTCTATGATTCAAGTTGAAAAAAAGGTTGGAGATTCTTCCGGGTTATCACATATCAGTGACTGTATACAATAATTTTTTTAAGTGATTAATTTCAAAATGGCGGCTGAGCAGCATTTATCTCAAAACTGCATTTTTAAGTTGGCCGGAAACATAACTCAGACAATTTTCAACCGATTCACTTGAAATGTTCAATATATCTTGAAAATTACATTGTCTATGGAAATACGTAGGATTTTTTTTATATTGCATAGTTCATTTGTTATTAACAATTATCTGACGATTTGTTAGGCAAATTTTTCACTTTCCAAAAATTCTTCATTGCCAAAAAATCTTTTAAAAAATCGGCTATTTTTCGGGCGGTCACACTTCGATGATTCCTTAAAAAACGCCGTGTGAAACAAATTGAAATCAAAAGCCCTAGGTTTTCACCGTCAAATATCAATATTTTTCGAATTTGTTATGGATTTTCAACATTTGATTTTATAAATTGTATTTTCAAATAGATCAAGTACGTTTAGAGTGCGAGTATTTTTGGATTAAGTTAGAACGAGCGCGGCACTTGATTTCTATAGGTTTCTTCAAATTTCAAACTGACGTTGTCCATCGCTTTATGCATGTTTGAGTGAAATTTTAGAACAGTCGACTATTTAGATTGGGAGATAAGGGGTTTAAAATTTTTAATTTTTAACACTGCAGGGTCCGCATTGACCGAAAGTCAGGTCACCTCATTCGTCGTACCATTTTATGGTGTTTATAAATTTTTAAAACAAACTATGTTTAGATAGCAAACTAGTAAAGGAAAGAGTGAACAAATTTGGATAGCCTTCACTATTTAGTTTTGCTAAAAACGTTCAGTAAAGACAGAATAATTCTCCGTAAAAAATATGTGTCCCCTATAATAACAAGATGAATGGTAACACCGCAGAACAGTATTGGTGAATATTTCGATAAAAAGAATAATAATTACCGTGTTCCGAAATTTAAAAACGTTTGTCATAGAAAAAATATTTGCGTTATAAATATTAATATTTTATATTCTTTTTGTGATCTTCATTAACAAATAAAAGTGTTGGTCAATCCATAACTAATTAAAAACCTTGATCGATTAAAAGTTACTTTCGTTTAAAAATTTGTGTCGCAGTATTATTTTTAACATGCCGCGCAAACTTACGTCATTGGATACGTGGAGCAATGCGGTGCTGCCATATGTCTTTTCATTATAGGGGACAAATATTTTTCACGGAAAATTAGTCTGTCCAAATTTCAATGCAAATTTCAACCCATTATCTCCCAATCTCAATAGTCGATTGTTCTGAAATTTTATTTACACATGCTTAATGATATGAACAATGCCTGGTTAAAATTTGAACAAAATCTATAGAAATCAAGAGCGCGCTTGGTCTACCTTAATGATCTTGGGATTCGTTTTCAAATAGACAAACGTCGTTTATTATTAACCTAGTACAAGTGTCATTAACGTTCACCTTTTCATCGAAAACATATCTCCCTGTTTTCCGAATAAAATTATTTTGATCTTCATTAAATATCTCTCCCTGTTGTAATTTTCTTATGCCCCACATGATTCTTTTCCCTATTTCGATACTTGAAGCAAAATAAAAAGCATTATTAAGTTTGCCCTATTGAATATTAATGTTTTTTTGTTCGTTGTTGCTTTCTAAAATGTTATCGAATAAAATGTACTTTTAGACGGAAATTAATGAGCTTGAGATTTATTTCCACATGGACAGATTTTGTTTATTGTTAACCTATTACGAGCTCCATTAAAATCTACAATTTTTTTCAACACGTTTTGTACTAGTTTTCGAATAAAGTGATGTCGTTTCTCATAAAAAAATGCTCTCCGACACTTTGTCTTTCCATTTCGCATGTTCTTTTTTTCTTTTTGATCGTTACTGCAAAGTAGCGTTAGGTTTTCATTTTAATGTTAATATTTTCACTTAATGAATTAAAGAGTTTTGAATAATAATAATAAAATATTGATATTGATAAACCAATGAATATTTTGTCAATATTATTCGTACAAATAATGAATCTAATTAATTAATTCAACATTAAGTCATTTTATTAATCAAACATTTATTACATTAATTTACGTATTAATTCATGAATTAAATATTATTTGATTAATTAATATTTAATCAGTATTTAATAGTGAAATTTGTTTATTCATTGTAGCCCTAAAAGATTTTATTTTATAAATTGTATTTTTTTATAGATGTTGATAGGGTTGAAATGAATTTGAATATTTTCTAAATTAAATGCGTTTCTTCGTCATCGGCCCTCTCTCTCTCTCTCTCTCTCTCTCTCTCTTTCTTATTCTTTCGATGGCGACAGTTTCAAAATCGTTCGGGAATAATTCCGAGGTAAATGTAGTCCTTGATTAAAGCTCACCTGTTCGTTAACTTCCTGCTTATCGAGGGTCGAGTTTTTCGAGTCGTTTAGCAAAGCTTTATCGTTGTCGGGCGAATAATCAGTTTCGACCCAGTTCTCGATACTCGAAGCTTTCGACTCGTTGAGAACGGTCTTCTCAGTGTCGGGGGAGAATTCGATTTCCATCCACTTGGAGCCGCCCTCGAGTCTTCTCGACGTCGTCGTGTCGGACTCGTAATCACCGACGACTCCGTTTACGTACGTCGGATAACCGAACTGGCCCGCCTCGTACTCGACTTGATTTCCGTAACGATAGCTGTGATTTATCGAGCCCTGGCTCGATATCGACAGATCCGACTGCGACAATCCGGTATTCGAGCTGCCGAAAAGTTTCGTCCTGTCGAAATCTGAAAATTATTTTGAAAATTAAAATAAAAACGTTCAGGGCTCGATGAGGAGTGAACGAAGAAAAAGCGACTGAAAAAAGTATCTTCCAGGATATTTAGCGTTGGAAAATTGGGTTGAGATAAATGACGAATCAATTTTAAGCATTTAATTATTATTTTCTCGCGAAGAGTTTGATTCTCACCGGAAGAACGATCCTCCGGGATTTCCTCGCGATGAACGAGAGCCTGTTGATCGGTGGTACGACCCGTGGAACTTTGATACTCCGGCTGAGCCTCAACCACGAACGAACAATTGTTCTCCTGATACTTGTTCCCTTCCATCGTCACCTGCAACATTTACGATTCGGAAAATTCACTATGAAAATGAATTTGTCTCACAGACTCGTTGAGCACAATTTTCACGCAATTTAAAAAAAAATCCTGTTAATAATTTAACTTCAATTTCCGACCAGTAATCAATTTCAGCCCTTAGCTACTAGAAAAAAAATAATAAATTTTGCAACACTGTCCAATTAAATCACAATTGTACACCTTCAAATGTCATTTGTCACGGATCAGTCCAATTAAATAAAAAATACGAGCGATTACACATAAAAAAAAATATAAATACGATAAGTATGGCGAGTACTAAAAGTTAAACTGCAATTTGCACGTGCAAAAAAAATATAAATACGATAAGTATGGCGAAAACTAACAGTTAAACTGCAATTTGATTACTCAGACATTAATTAAACTGTATTCACTATTCGTGTAATTAATTCTTCCGAAAAAAACCTCACACGATCAATATTACAAAAACGTTTAATAAAAAAATTGCATTTATTTATAACTTCATCCGTGACACGTCAACTCAATTTGATCGCACGTTTATTTAATCGTCATTCGATTGATCCTGCTGGATACTAATCAACAACTGATAAAGATAAGTAATAAATAATTAAATGAAAAAAACTTCTTTTTATTTGTTATCTCTTTTGCAGCACATCAATTCAATCGAACATCCATTCAATGAATTCTCACAACCCGGAATAAAAACTAAACAATAAATACCGCGAAATAAAAAATTGAAATTGTCCTGCAAATCAAAATTGCCATAACCCTTGCAACTGGAAAAAAGAATAAAAAAAAATCTCAAATATTTTACTTTACGCAGATGAACCCCACATTATTGAACAAGCGTTGAATTAAGGCGGGATATACATTTACTACGATAAAAAAATCGATTTTTTTTTCTTTAACTGTTAATACAAAAAATAATACAAAATTTTTTTTGTATAGTTAAATATACTATAAAAGTATATCTAAAGTTTGATAATTGTAGAATAATTATTTCTTAGTTTAAAAAATCCCTCAATATTGCTTATTTTCTTCCTGTCTAAATGTATATCCCGCCTTAAAAATCCTCAAACTTTCCACAACGAGTACCCCCACATGACTGAATGCGTCCACTGCGCCCGTCCATACCATGATAATCATTTTTGAAAAAAGCAATTTTCGAATTATTGCGCCACTATCTGTTATACGAAGAAGGAATTGACGAAAAGTAATCGTCCTCTTCCCATCGTATTCGACCGTGCGTTCGAAGACCTCGAGAGCAAAATATCAGCGAGTAGACGCGAGGGAAACACTTCTTCGTCTATATAAGGTATAAGATCGAGTTTATAGGTTAACCCGAGCTGCCTCGCGTATCAAAAGCTTCGATCGCATCTTCGAACCAGAAGGTAGGTCGCACCTTATGGACTGTGGCTTCGGTGACCGGCTTTTATTCTCACCCTATACGTTTATGTGTCTGGGTGTATGTGTGTACATTCTTCCGTTTGGTTCATCCTCCCTCCAACTTTCCCTCTCTTCGTCCTTCGTTCCATAGGCACCTTTTTCTCTTTTATTCGAGCAAATAAGTATCTGTCGGTTTATCTTCCTCGAGCCTCCAGGGCATATTACACACAAGTGATGCACACTTCGCTTGACATTCGGGACATCGATCTGCTCCCGTGACCTCCTCCTCGTAGCTCGTCAGCTCGGTTTATCGACTATACTCTCATAACTCCCGGATTCCCTCATATATATGTGTGTGTGTGTGTGTGTGTGTGTGTGTGTGTGTGTGTGTGTGTGTGTGTGTGTGTGTGTGTGTGTGTGTGTGTGTGTGTGTGTGTGTGTGTGTGTGTGTGTGTGTGTGTGTGTGTGTGTGTGTGTGTGTGTGTGTGTGTGTGTGTGTGTGTGTGTGTGTGTGTGTGTGTGTGTGTGTGTGTGTGTGTGTGTGTGTGTGTGTGTGTGTGTGTGTGTGTGTCTGTGTGTCTGTGTGTGTGTCTGTAACATAATTTTGAAACAATGGACTGACCTCATCGAAAAAAAAATTGACGTATTTTTGTGATCAGTTACCACAAATTGAGCACATTGGAAAAAAACAAAGATTCCATTTTGAGTACGGTAGAGAGCGGATTATTGAGTTTCAAATACGAAACACGCCTGAAAAACGCTTCTCGTATTTCAAAAACGCTCGCGTATCATAAATAAATAAAATATTCAAAGATGCACCTTAAAGAGGCTGCATTGAACTTAATTCTATTTGAAAAAAGTATTTTTAGGCGTGTTTCGAATTCGAAATTTAATTATTTTTATTCTGCTGACCTCGAAATAGATTGATGGATGAATTGATTTTTTCATGAGGGTCAAATATTTATTGGAAACTATTCATTATAAAAATAACCTATATGTTTTTAAGAGATCTTGAAAAACCTTTAAGACGAAATATACATTCACAACGATAAAAGAAATCGATTCTTTTTTATTTCAACGATAGAACTATATATGTAGAATAATTTCTCCAAGTTTCACGACGAAATTCGAAAAACTTCGAACGTTACAGCCCGTCAACGCTGAGCCTCGGCACTCGGATTCGGAGCGGGCGTAAACTTTAAACGCGTTTTCCTCGAAACTGCATTTTCGAAAGTGCAGGATTACTCAAAAACTCTTGAGCCGATTGGGTTAAAACTTTTGGTACAAATATTGATAACATGTCTACCTTCTACTTGACGAGAATTGTTTCTGACAAATTAGAAAAAAATCTACGTTTTGAATCCAATATTTACAGAAAATTCGCGTGAAATGTTGTTTTTTTTTAAATGCGTGTCATTCTCTTGAATTTGCATTCTCTTAATTTCAATTACTGTCAAATAGAACCTATATATGTTCTAACTGAGAAAATATTTGATTTTTTTTTTGCTACTCCAAGTCTACGGGAAGCAACATTTCGCCACAGCTCCGCCATTGTAATGATAAATTAATAAAAAAATTGTTTTGTATACTTTAATATACTGTTAAAGTATACCTACAGTTTCATAAATGTAGAATAATTATTTCTTAGTAAATGAAAAATCTCTGAAATTTCCTTTTTTTTCCTTCTTAATGTATATCCCGCCTTAAATATCATATTTTTCTCGGTCGAAATTCTCCGCGTCAGTCCCTTAAAAAGGGTGACTTCACAATTGTTACCCTACAGATATATACGTATAAGGGTCCGAATAACTAGATATCCCTACAAGACGATAAGAACTCGTGGATGCTCGAAGATCGGATTTCTCAGACGTGCGGGGATGCGCAAGTTGATTTTTCCCAGCTTCTACAAAAGCTAATGCAGAGATTGAAGACATCAGTGTTAAAAATCATCTTGAGAACAATAATCCTCTCAGGAAGGTCCATTTGGTCTAAACGGTAGATGAATTCTTTTGGAGGACGTTCCTGAAGTACCCGAAGCTGATGGCAACAATGTAGGCTTCCCTTTGGAAGTCTCCATTGGGGGTGTTTCCTCTCCGGAGGATATTTTTCCTGCAGTGGAAAGTGTTTCAGGTTGTTTGGGTTTGTTTGGATTGCAAAAATTATTTCAGTTTGCGGATGTGGCGTCACTGCCACGGGCAGATTGTATTGATTCCATTGATGATAAGGTGGAGTGGATTACAATTTCTGGAACCTACAAACATACGCTTGCGGTCATCGTGAGGTGTCACGTGATTTTTGGTATTTTATTGAGAGTGTCACAGAGCAATCGCAGCTCAAGGATTATCGGTGGGAGGAATCGAGGACGATTTGTCGCGAGGGAAAAGTGTTGGCGCCATGCAGACGTGCGAAAAAACGACAGATAGTCTGTCCGGTCCCGTACGCCCACTATGTCCACTATCGATCCACTAGGAAACATCGACGGGGATGGTAGATGAGGATGGTAGACGAGGGACGCTAGAGGGGATGGAACAGTGGGAGCTGTTTCGTGGAGCAGCTCTTCGGATCTCGGCTGTATAGATAAATAGCGGTACAAAGCACGAAAGGGGAATTCACGTCCGGCAAGCCCTGGGGGTTGAGGTAACTCCGCCGAATCGGGATGCCTGTCGGTCGCACACATTATACCTACCATTAGCGTTTATCCCGGAACGTCCGACGAGTCCCTCTTCGGCTTTCCTGATAGACAATTCAATACCGTTTGATCGAGCGTGCCAGCTCCCAACATCTCAACGTGTCACCCTATTCATTTTCACTTCCTGCTCACCACACGATCATTTTTATCGTAGAGACCAACCCACGCAGAGTCGATAAACACGAACCGGGGCAGTGCCTCAGCTCCTTGACTGTCATTCGATTACGTGGTGGAAGGAGACACTTGTAGCTGAGGGCATGTTTGTTCCGAACTTGGCGTTGATTCGTGCATGGTTCATTTGCAGATCCGATCTTGATTGACGATAAAATTGTTCATGTGCATGGATGTGAGTAGTCATTTTGGCACTGTACCAGGTGTTCTTGGATTATCGACAAGGAAGATCAAAATGGATAGTTAAAAGTGAAGCTTTTGATCAATTTGGTATGATGTTCCTGGCCCTCATTGGTAGCCCAGGCGTTTTCACGAACACCTCAACGTGGCTCTGCTTCTTATTGCAACCCAGCACTTTGTTTTCAAGACCCTGCTGCTTCGCCCACCCCAGTATCCAGGGAGGTCGAATTTCCGTCGACGTCGCTCCGAACTTGACTCTAATTGGAGAACATTATTGAGCACGAGGACATCTCGAAGCAAGGAACTTGTTTGCGACCATCTATCCTTCGATCCAACAATTTCCACGATTTCCCAACGGGCTAGAAAAACGTACAGTGTCTCTTGTTCTAGATCCGGAAGAGCCGCGTCCGTTTTTCCAGCCCTCAAGGTACAAGCCCGCGCTTCAAATTGTAGTCCACGCCTTTTCCTTGTTTCCCGGCTTTCCAGCTACGTCGAAGGAATCGTCCCCAGGAAAACACGTGCGGTTGACGGTGCACGTAGACGCGAGGAGCTAGTCTGATGCCTACGTGCCGTAAGGGAATTCCCAAAAATGGATGTACCCGTATAGTTCGTGGTTGGAGCTACTCTTCCGTTTCATTTTCTTCCGCCAAGGATATTTCTCGAAGGAGAATGCCTTTCACCAATTCATGACTAGGCTTCTTTCATTCATTCCATTTCCCCGTGCGCAACATACCTAACCATTACTTTTTCCTACGAGCGGATCTATTTGCATGCCAAAGGGCAGCGGATTATCCCCACAGAATGTGTTAAGGCTGCCTTGTTGTCTTCCCCTGCGCCAGCTTTCATCATCATCCTTGAACTCGGCCAGGATTACCATCGCGGTTTACTCTCGAGGTAGCACATGGCGCGGGACCTCAAGTTATTCCAGTTATTTCGTATGTATGTAAATATGTATTATACTCACGGCTCGTTCCTCGGTCTCAACGATGATATGGTTGTTCTTGAGCGTGAGGGTGATAATGTTGCCGTTGGCATTTTTGCTGGTATGATTCCCGGGGGATGAGTACTCAGCGACGTGGCTCGCTGTGGGCCCCACCAGAGCCACCTCCTCCATTACCTCCGTCTCGCAGATGTACCTTGGCCCATCAAGCCCGTTCACCAGCTGAAACCGGAAGGCAAAGGAGAAAACGAATTAGGATGAGAGTTCCGTATAACACGCGTCATTGGGATGCATGAAATGCCTCTGACTTCTCGAGAATGGAGCAAAAGTTGGCCAATTAGATACTTGTACCGGTCAGATATGTCGCGGAAGGGAATTTCCCTTTGCGATGGCGCTATGGACGGTAAAATCCAGAACCAACGGAAATAGAGCACCAAAGAGCACCGTTTACCTCGCTGCCGTAGAAAAGAGGGCGCGGGTTTTTTTTTCAACGAGATGTACGAATTCCAAGGACCTTGTCCAATCGTCGCGATAGATTTTGGTGGAATTTTAATGGAAATTCGGAGAAAGCCATTGCGCGGACGGAGATGGTGCTGCCACCGATTGTTACCGCAGATGAGGGTGAAATGAATTTCAACCTTCAGGACCTTCGCAAAGCGTACGTTGAAGAACCTCGACGCCTGAGAGCCTCTTTTCCACCAGAATTCCCAATCTAATTTCAGCAATTCGGAGATTCATGGCATCGTTCATCGATATCTCCAATAACTTTCCTAGCACGTTTCACAGACACGAATACTTGCTGCAAAGACGAGATTCAGCGGTGTCCATATATCCGGATCTTTTCATCGTAAATTTCCAATCTTCGTGTTCGTCAAGATTCGTCGGACTTCGCTATGGCACGTGAGCCATAGCGTCTTCGCCCTCCTTTCTTCGTCTCTCTTTCATTTTCATAGCGATGTTGTAAATGGGCAAGACTTTCCAGTCCAAACCGTAATATTCGAGCCGACCGAGAGAGCGTGTACACGCCAGACGATGATAGAATTAAATATTGATCTTGTCGAAATCGAAAGTGTCGTACATGTATATACACACACACATATGTCTGTACGTACGTATTGACTCTTGCTTTCAGCGATAGCACACGAAGATAATGGCCCGGCGAGTGCAATGAGCGATAGCTTCGGTCAATGAGGACGTCGAAGAAATGAAAAACCATTTCAAAGTGCAGTCGAAGAGATGGTTCGACATGCTTCAACGACCGCAGGAATCGTTGAACCGTTCTCTCTTCCATACAGAAACTCCCAAAGGCCATTTTTAGGCTTTGAAAGTAGATCCGCAAAAACTGCTAACCGTAACAAATGTCCTCAATTATTTTTCATTCCGTCGGCCACGCTTTCGTGTCCATTCGTGTATGCAGCTTTTTCAACGGTTGCTCATTCCACATGCGCTCTACGAAACATCTCGTGGCGCACTGAATAAAGAGTGGTACTTTTCTTGTTCCCTTTCTTTTTTTCATTTTCAATCGGTTCGCCAAGCCGTGAACGCTGCTTCACCGCGATGTATCCTCGCACAACAGTCGTCATAGCGATTCAGGTGTAGCCACCATTGTGCCTCAGACGTGAATGTTTCTTTCGCTACTTTGTGTCGCACTCTCTCTTTCATGGATTCCCCTCTGGCTGCGAGATACTCGCGTGCGGGACATAAAAACGACACGTTCCTACAAAGGATTTATTCGCGAGAGAGCCCCCGTCGGATGCTGCAACAATCGCCTACCTGTGCACAAAGTTCGCGGCGCTGAGGGTGCATTTGCCGAGGGCATTCAATCAGATGTGCATACGGAGGAAGCGGAAGAAGCCTTTTTTTCGCTCGTCACCCGCTGGTTCGCGCTTGCACTCTCTTATCGATCACTCTTGCCTGGGTTGGGACGAATTCCTTGGTGATCCGAAGGATCCACAACGCGTGAATATTACAATCTCCGGAGCGCTGTCATTCGCAAGAGTGGATCATTCTCGTGCTTGGTCTCATGGAGAGCTTCCTCGTTGTATCCAGTTGTCTCCGGGGATTTCTCGGCTTCGTTCGCGAGGAAAGTGCATCCCCACTGGTGAACCGAATCACAGGGAACTCCATTGTGTCGGAGTTTCAGACGGGAAATTTCGGAAAAGCGAGAAACAAACATTGGAGCACCGGCATCGGTGAGGCAGCCTGAGCTGGATCGATTTAGGGAATGGAAGACTTGAGGCGTGAAGTAACGGATGTTGTTGGGCGCTTGTACGAAACAACCGGAGCTTTTTCTTATTTTCTGTATCAATAATTCCGCTTCTATCTGTCAAGCCTCCGTCTACATTTTCTTGTAGAGTTGCTCCATCTACCCAGCTCCTGAGGTTCCTTCGGGTTTCCCATGGTTAACGCCCAGATTTATGGTGGTCCGAGTCGTGATTGACGATGAGTCCATTTTTAGCCGTTGGACTTCGTTCCATTATACGCGCGACAGGCAGTGTCACGCCTTGCGAGAAGACGAGGTTGGAGTCGCGAGGAAACCTCTCTCATTGGTAGAGCTAAAAAGCAGGCAGCTGAAAAACATTGAAAGATGGATATGCCGGTGGAACAATAACGTTGGTGGATGGCGATCTTGTCCTCGACACAAGTGCAGCATTATACGGAAAAGTCTTAATGTCTTTCGGTGAGTTTCCTCGATACTGCTGCCGTATATCATCTTGATTCAGCCGGAACGACCTAATAGGCGATTCCCAGTCGAGACTTCCCGCATCGCAAACATCGCCAACCGGTGCTTACTACCAAGTATTTTTCGTCCTCTGTAGTTGAATCAATGATTCTCGCAACGAGGAAGTCGCGAAGCAACGTCGAATGGCTGGCGACCAGCATTCGTGACGACCAATGCACTCGCCAGACGCGTTCAATGTCGACTAATGGCCCATCGCGAGTGGGTGGCCAGCGATTGTATAAGTTGTTGCGTTACCGAAGGATAAGTCGTCGAACTTGGATAAGGAGCTATACCGGAAAAGACAGCTGGTAGATATGATGCAAATATAGATACGTGCACGCGTTCTTCAGCAACGATGAAGCTGGAGTCTCTTCTTGCGAGAATAACCAAGCATATCGATCGCTTATGCATACCCTAGGCGGTACGCGTTTCCACGAGTCTCTTTTCAATTTCATGAGCACGCTCCACCGGGACTATGCAGAGAACTTCTACCAACTCGCGATCTCACACCCCCTTGTCGTTCTATCTCTCCCTTCCTCGCTACACCCGATGGCGAACAAGAGCGAAGAAATTGCCAATTTAAGCGGAATGTCCTCGCCATTTCTTTCTCAACACGGTGAAACGGTAACGCGGATATACCTCGTGCGACAGGCTGAAGAAAAAAAACGCATCTGTGACTAATGTCGTCGGGACGCCTCCTCGATAGAAATCCTAGCGCATATCCCTCAGCCAATAGGAGACTGTAGCACAGCGGGAAAAAGAAATCGCGAACAGGTAGGATCTGAAGGTTGGAATTTCACCGCCTTCAACCACTCGTTCCCCCTGCTCGTCTCGTTCTCTCGTCGCTTCGAGTCTCCATAGTTTAAATATTCCTGATAACGCTCCTCAATGATGCATCCATCCCTGCAAGAGTCTCTGACGGTGTTTTCCCCACGTTATTATTCACGACTATGGGATGGCTGTTTGGCGCACTCGAACGCTTTCCAGTGAGGCCATAAGGGCTGACGTTTCGTGGGCGTGAACGGGCAGAGTCGATGTTTTTCACGGGATAGAGCCTCGGGAACTTTGAAGTATCATTTTATCGTCAAGTTGATGATCAAGAGGTGATTGCGTCGTCATATATTGGGATGTTGAATAAGGTCTAGCTGTTTGTTCGTGAAAATTAACGCTTTATTTGAAAAAATCATTCGTAATGCTTTCAAACGTTTCGAAACTGTTGTGTGATCAGTTTATCACAACTGTTGTGATCACTGTTGTGATCAACTGATCACACAACAGCTTCGAAACGTTTGGAAGCATTACAAATGATTTTTTCAAATAAAGCGTTAATTTTCACGAACAAACAGCTAGACCTTATTCAACATCCCAATGTATGACGACGCAATCACCTCTTGATCATCAACTTGACCATAAAATGATTCTCCAAAGTTCCCGAGGCTTTATCCCGCGAAAAACATCGACTCTGCCCGAGTGATGTGATCGGAGTGATCACATCGGCGTGATCACGACCGATGTCACAACAAATGTCCTCAATTCTCATCGGGGACATTTGCAAACACTGCAAGTCTGCAAGTGTTTTCGCACTTGCAGAACCGCGCGCAAACTTTGTTCTGCAAGTTCAGCTAGCGTCTGACATCAGTTTTTATGAAGTAATGCCTCCAATTCAACACATCGTTATTTTTTAAGCATCTAGACCAATCTCTGCATATTGTTTCCGACAGAGCATGGTCGTCGTAAGTCTCAACAATAATTCCGTGTGCTTCAGCTGCAGATTTTTTAAAAATAAAGCAGTGCAGTAAAATTCCCCGCCAAAACACCTTTTTGGCACGAAATTTGACATGTTTGACATTATGAAAGGAAAGTTGTTTACTTTGGCGAAATGGCATACACTGAATTTCAAGCTTTATAATACTTCTGCATACATGCGTTACCATCTTAAAGTAAACGCACGCGGGTCTGATAATGCCATCAGATGGAACACATCGAGAACTTATTCAACGTCCTAATAATTCCTAGAGCATCCTTACATCGTCTGGCTGATCAGATCAAAGATGATGGAGGAAAAGTTTGGATTTTTCTCGCTTTGAAGCTGGAAGCACCGGAAGCGTTTAGACCGAACTGGCTGTCGCTCTCTTTTTGGCGAAATTTCTATTATCCTCGAGCCCTAAATTCACGCCCTTGAGCCTTTCAACGTCGGAAGATCACAAGCATGGCCAACTGTTCCGAGAGTTTCGAGTCCTAATTGAGGAACCGGCTGGCTATGACGTAATCTAAGGTGGATGCCTTCGCGGTACGGTACCCTATTGAGGACATTGACCTCGTCTGACAGTATAGACTTAGATGTTGGGTTATTTCTCTCCTCCTCTCCCCCCCTCTCTTTCTCTCGCACACTGTTTTCGGACGAACTCGCATTCGTCTCTCTGCCTCTATCCGGCCAAACTGAATGTACCGTGGCTCTCTATTCGTGCTCGAGCAAAATCCAGACAAACTCGTTGAAAACGGCTTATCTTCTCTTCCCATTCGGGACTGGACGCGTGTAAAGCATTACCGGGGCATTGTATCACAAACGACCTGGCAAGCGAGCCATTACACATCGTGCGTGTGGGGCCCACGCGGTCTCCGCCGATGCTTCCGTGTGTGTAACTCGAACAAAAGACGCTCATTTATTCGGCGCATGTTCCTCAAAGCCAAGTCTCCGCTTATTCTAGCTAACCAACAAAATCCACCTCGCAAATGATCCAAACTGTTCATACGTGTGCTGCAGTCAAATCGTCTCGCTTGAGGATTCATCGACCGTACTTGATCCTTGGTAACAGAATGATCCGTAGCTTTTTCGCCACCGTCTCCTCGATCCCCTTGTCCTTCAAGAAGAGACTCAGCTTGTTGTTAGGCCTAGCAAATGGCAACAAATTGGCGCGAACAGGAAACATAGAAATGGGAGCGACACAGCGGTTCTCCAAAGGTCTTCCAGGCCCTAAGAGCCTGATAAATGTTGATAAATGTCGATGAATGAGTGACGGTAATTTCCACCCTAGTCGCCCCAGTGCAGTACGTTTTCGGAAACTTTTCCCAGGCGCGTCTTGGTTTGCGATGAAGTTTGCTGGCTCTTCTCGGCAACAAGTTCTGCTTTTTCTCGTAACCGGATTGGTCGGCTCCCGGATGATCCAAGCACCCAAAGTTGGAGGATCCTGCCATCACGATTCGTTCCGAAGTTCGCACAGTTCCGGGAACAATTGAACGAAGATTTGTCTTCTTCCGACCGGGTCAATACGTGACTGGTATGGATAGCTCCACCCACATGGGCCAATTTCGAAACTGATTATGAGCACACTTCTCTATATCGAATTGACAGAGTTGCCCGTTGAACATCCTGAATTATGTGAAGACAAGTGGACGCGTACCCAAGAGGGGGGGAGTACAAGCACTCTTTGGGCTGCGGAAAAGTTCGTGAGCTTCGAGGCGAGCACGTTCCACTCTAATTACCCGGTGCTCAGCTCGGCTATCTCTCGTACACCCCTTTAACCATCGCCGAAGAGCGAGAACCTTGAGCGAGGATTAATGACGACACAGAGAAAGAGGCTTCTCTCCTCGTTTGATTCCATACAACACTTGCGAGATCGGAGTCTGCAATTTGCAATTTACGTAGATCCACGTGCGCAAACGCTTTCCCAAATTGATACCAATTCTTATCTTGTAATTTGGCAAATTTCCTAATTAACGGGGTAACCCAGTGCGATGAATAGACCGCAGACGATTATACGAGAAATTACAAGGACAAGCGTGCCAAGAGATAGTGAAAGGATTATTCTACCTGGCGCGCTTGAAACCTGTTAGACGAGTGCTAGATCGACGATTGCGCTAGACCTGTGAAAGCGCTAGACCGTGAATGGTCTAGACGTCGCTCAGACACTCTACGGACCCAACAGCCAAGGTTGTTCAACACCTGAAAACGCTCGTTACGTATGATGACACACACAGATCCGTACAACCACCTGACTCGTCGGGGAATTTGTTAGGTGAGTCATGAAAAGATTAGGATAGGCGCAAGGTCTCTATTACAATGCCAGACGTCTCGGATCTTGCCGAAATAAAAATGTTCAGCCTATCAGGTGATTACAACCTTCGAGACCCAAATCACTGCTGAAACTTTTTACGACTGTTCTTGCCTGTTTCTTTGGACTGTTTTTTTAAAAATCGTTTTGGGAAATGAGAATTGTCACTTGCTCAATGTAATTCGTTTGGGTTTGTTTGGAGGTCTTGTCGGACAAGGAGAAAGTCGATGAATGTCGTAAAAGTCACATTCTTGAGTGGAGAAAGTCGTTTGGGTTTGTTTGGAGGTTTTAACTGTTTGGTAAAAATCGCCAAATGCCATAAACGTCACATTCTTGAGAGAAGAAAGTCGTTTGCATTTGTTTGGAGGTCTTGTCTGTCTGGTGAAAATCGCCAAATGTCATAAACGTCACATTCTTGAGAGAAGAAAGTCGTTTGGATTTGTTTGGAGGTGCCGTCGGTCCGGTAAAATTCGCTGAGTGTTATAAAAGTCACATTCTTGTGTCGCGATAGTTATTTAGGTTTGTTTCGGTTTAATTGAGGGCTTTGTATATCCGGTAAAAATTGCCAAATGTCATAGAACTCACATTCTTGAGTCAAGAAAGTCATTGAGGTTTGTTTTGGTTTTTTGAAGAGTAATAGTTTTGAGTCATGAAAGTCATTTAGCCTTGTTTAGGTTTAATTTGAAGTTTCGTCTGTCCGGTAAAAATCGCCAAATGTCATAATAGTAAAATACTACTAAAAATCCTTTGGCTTGTTTGCAGATGTTGACCGTCCAATAAGAAAAATTTCTAAATACCATGAAACTCACATTCTTGAGAGACGAAAGTCGTTTGGGGTTGTTTGGAGGTCTTGCCTGTCCAGTAAAAGTCACCAAGTGTCATAAAAGTCATATTCTTGAATGAACAAAGGTGTTTGGGTTTACTTCGAGGTTTTGTCTGTCGCATGAAAAATCGGCAAATGTCGGACAAATCACATTTTTGTGATTTTTTGAGTACTTGTCCGCCCAAAAGAAAATGACCAAATGTCAGTAAATTCAAAGTTTTCAGTGAAAAAGGTTGTTTGGGTTCACGTGGAGTTCTTGTCTGCCCAGGAAAAATCGTTGCAGATTCTTCGTAACGAAAAAATCAAAACAAAGTACTAAGATACCAGTTTTTCAAAATTTATCCATTATTTTATTATCTATTCTCTATTTATTTTATAATTTGACTATCTATTTTTTAATTCTACTCTATTTACCCATTTATTTATTATCGCCGATTAGAATGTCCAAATTAATGGTTGAAGTTGGAATACTAGAATTTCTAGCATCGAGATGTAATGTTAATGTACTTATTGCATGTTAATTAATAGTGTTAAAACTAATGTTCAAATTGTTAATTATTGCATTTTCCCCTTCTTTGCAATACCTTCAGCCAAAAAGAGCATTCTGTCAAATAAATTATAATCGCTGTCAGAATATTCGCATATTTTCAGTCAGCTATTGTTCCAGTCCCTCTTCTATTCTGTGGCTGTCGCGTCACGAAAAAACGTTTGCGAACACGGTCACAAACTCTAGAAAGATTGGGAAAACAATTTTTTTCTCGTTATTTCCATTTGAGTAGTAGAAAAAGAATGCGGAATGTGGGATTCGTTGCACGAGGGGGGGGATGTTTCTTTTTTGAAATTTATAACGATGTATTTGGTCGAGTATGGGGAAGAGCGGGAAGAGGCAAGAAAGAACCGATGTGGCAAAGGCTACTGACCCTGACCCAAGGGGCGTTGATCTTGGTCCCGAAACCGCCGTTTCCTCTCCGGGCCCGGCTAGTTCGGCCACGCGATTCGAGCAACCTCCTCGCCACACCGGCAAAGTACGACCATCGAAACGACTAAGACGACGACGAGGAAGAAGAAGAGGAACAAGAAGTACAAGAAGAAGAAACGAAAGAGATGATGCCTTCTCCTCCAGTGCTCGGAGCGCGTTACGTCTTCCCTCCTTCCTTACTACGTATTTTTTTTAATCTTTTTTTTCTCTGCGGTCCCGCGAGATTGACCATGCGAGCATTTGCCAAAGCAAAAATTGCGCCACCAACTCCTCGACCGAATCACGAGACTCCTCTTTGCAAAAGGATTCTCATGGATTTCCTTTGGAGACAAATAAGTCAATTTCAACGAATTTCTTATTCACTCGTGTATTTATTTTGAATTCATTTTGAGTCGTGGATTTTCTTGCTGAACTCCTAATCCTTGGGCCTTATCGAATGCACCAGCCTTGGAAAAAATACCAAACTGGGAGAAATAAAACCCATTGAACGTTTTCATAATTGGAAATATTATTTAGTTACTATTTAATAGTAAGAATGTTTATTTACTATTTAAAAATAAAAATGTTCATTTACTATTCAAAATATACATTTTTATTTACTGTTCGAGGGGTCATGGCTACGTAAACGCCGAAATTTCACCTTTTTTCAAGACCAATATATTTTCGCAGTATTATCATAATTGTTCCCGGAAAATTTCTAGGTGATCGGATTAAATTTTGACAGATTTATAGGCTGTCATGTTGACGCCCGTCGGAATCCTCGGAACGTCGTTCGAAACTTTAAACGCTCTTTTTTCAAAAGTACGTTTTTAAAGGCGGTGAGCAAAATATCGTTAAAAATATAGTATTTGATGGAAGATTTTTTTTCGATGTATACTTTCGATTTGATGAGCGAAAAACGCCAATTTTTTCCCAAAAATCAAGACTCTCACTTTGAAAACGCCCCATTTTTATTTTATTTTGATATTTCGGAAATTCAAATAATCATAGGATAAACTAATATACGAACGAAGTGTCTTTGATTTTTTTATATTAGATAACCTGGTTCCGGACATTGCTCACCGCAAAAAAACGTTTTCGACAGGCGCTTCCCACACATCGTAAATGTAAATGTAAATCTATTATAATTAAATATTTTTGAACAAAAAAATTACAGAATGTTTTTCACATCATACTTTTTCAAATACCTCACTTTTGTCGACATTTTTTATTACGATTTTCTAGAAAAAATCTCAAAAATGAGCTGTTTTCGACTCCAACAACCAGGCATAACCCGTTAAAAATATCAATGTTCATTTACTATTTAAAAATATAAATGTTAAAAATATAAAAAGCTCCTGCGTCACAATAAAATATGCTATCCAGTCTCACAAATTTTTCGAGTTTTATTTCAGTATTTTTCGAATGAGGTATTTCATCCGGATTTACAATTTCCCAGATGGGATTTCGTTGCGGTCTTATTTTCAAAAATATCACGTGACTGAATTCATTTTCGTGAAGACGACTTTTTCATCCACGCTCAATACATTTCGACGAGATTTTATTTCCATTTTCAATACAACGACGAAAAAAAAAAGAATCATCACGAAGTCAAAGTGGCATCAACGACTTGTTATAACGGAACGTCGATACTTGTTTGGAACAATAGTGGTCGCGAAAACGTGTGACGAATTGAGCAATCGCGTTCGCGCAGTTCGAAGCTCCGCGGACAGAAAAAGGCTGAACGTTTTTTTTCCTTTCTAAACAGCGATGACGTAACACAAATGTCGAAAAATCTCGAAATCGAATCGTCTCGATTATTTCTGCCTGGATAAAAATATTCAGTCTATACGAATAATTTTCCAATTTGTTCGTGGCATTTATTATCGAATCATATCATCGTATAACTGATAAATCAAAAAGCTATAACATTAAATTCCAATCAATGTTTTCCCCCTCAAATATATTATTCGTCCAACGACAATTATTCCCAATAACACGTACATTCGTCGATAGCGGAAGGTCAATTTTGTTTAATTTTAAATTGTCACGAGGGAGGATTTATTCGAATCGTTGCTTCGCCCAAAATCGAAGGTCGAAATTGTGCAAGTGGGATATTTTATTGTGTGTTGTACATTGATTGGGGATGAAAGTGTCATGTCCTAGGGAAATAAACTGCAAACGTTCGCCATATTCGGTAATCCTCTCTCCCTCTAGCGTGTATATTCAAAATGGCAATTGCAGCATACAGTGTTCACTAATCCGGGTCGGGCAACTCGTGCAATCGTGATGACAAATAATAACGACGAGACTTCTGCAAACAAAAATTAATGGGTAACAAAAAAAAAAACAAATAGATTGATTGTTCTCTAGAGTCTGATTATCCCAGCTGTATTCATTTACAATTTTCCTTTGCCATCATTTTTTGCCAAATCTCATCTTTATTTTCAGTGGACAGAGAATAATGAGTGCACATTTGCATTATGGCATTTCATTTTTCCGAACGACAAATTTTCCTTGCGCGTCAGCTTTTTTCATATAAAACTCCGTAAAAAATTAGGGCGAAATAAAAGCGACAAAATAATGGGTTCACAACGAGGGCAATAATTAATTTAATGTAAAAAAAAATCTGTGCACATCTGCATAATAAAATCGGGTTTTTCTGAAAAAAATTGTGTGCAGAACACAGTTTAAAAAAAATTATTTATGCGTTAAAAAACGAGAGGTAGAAATAAAAACGACAAAATAATGAGTTCACAACGAGAGTAATAAATAAATTTATGTAAAATACAATCTGTGCACACCTGCACAACAAAATCGTATGTTCCTGAAAAGAAGTGTCTTTGCACAACGTAGATACAAAAAAAATATATTTCTGCGTTAAAAAAACAGAAGAGGTCGAAATAAAAGCGATAAAATGATGAGTTTACAACGGGGGCAATAAATAATTTAAAGTAAAATATAATGTGTACACATTCGCTCAATAAAATCGTATTTTTCTGAAAAAAAAAAACGTTTTTTACACAACGTAAATTTGTTTCATATAACTCCGTTAGGAAAATTTCTTCAACATAGATTCATAAAATAATTAATTTAAAACTAGGGCATTAAAAGAATAATGAGAAATTCCATTGACAAAAAAATCTTCAGAAAAAAGCAATATGGCCCAGATGAAATGTCGTTCAGCTAATTCGAAAATATCAACACCAAAAAATTTCCCACTTTTAAGAATTTATCAAAATCCAAACCCATCAAAAAATTGTAAATCTCTTATCAGTCACCAATAAGAAGAAAATAAATCGCACTTTGAGTTCCTTGGCTCCGAAGCATCAAGCATTTTCTCAAAGACGATTTATCTCCGTGACAAGTATACAATTTCTTTTCCGAGCCTTTTTGCATTCGTTAAATCCGCTTCCCTCGCGCATCGTTGCTCGTTCTCAGCGCAGAACGAACGTTATATTGTTATCAAAGCCGTTAATGCTCGCGCCTTCACGAAGTACATTTGTCATTCTGCCCTTGGTTAAGTACCGTTCGTTTGGTATACTTAGTCTCCTCTCGTGGCCTACAAAGCGAAGGTGCGTTTGTTCTTCTTCTTTTTCTCTCATTTTGTTCTTATTTTATTTTATTTTTCTTCGTAAGGTATAACATTCGAGTGAGGTCGGCCAGTTTGTATCCTGGGCATCGTCCGTAAAAGGATCGACTAAGACCCATTCTCGTATCTGTGGCCTCTGGCCCTCTCATCCTCCTCCCACAATTTGAGCCTCGCAAACGGAGCCTGCCAAAGCCGCGTACAGCATCAAGCAGTCGAGACAAGGTAGGATCCCACGTAGACGAGTTTTGTCGGTGTCCTATATTCGGGGCCTTTCACCTTTTCGTATACATACTGTATCCATTTTCACTATAGTACATGCCATATATATATATATATATATATATATATATATATATATATATATATATATATATATATATATATATATATATATATATATATATATATATATATATATATATATATATATATATATATATATATATATATATATACACATGTATACATATATATACATATGTATATATGTATATATATATATATACACATGTACGTATTTATATGGGGAAAGGTGATTATGAAGACATTTGACTCCAAGGATATTTATTGGTTTACAACATTATGTAAAACTTAAGGGCTTCAAAATAATTCTCAGATGAATGTAAGAATGTAAGACGACAACCTACAGGTTGTCTTAGGGGCGATCCTCAAAACAACCGTATATGCTGATAGCCAACGTTAGATAGATATAGTGAGTTCAAAATGGATTTCTATATTAATTAACTTAAGAGGTCTTCTCACTTTAGACGCTAAAAAATACTATTTTCATGATTTTTTGCTTGGTTTATATTATCGATATTGATATAAAAGTTGTTACACTTAATAAATACACTTTCGAAATACATTAAAAAAATGTATTCACTTATGTAACCCAAACAAACTTTAAATGCGTTTTTCTCAAAACAACGTTTTGAGCTGTGGCGAGTGCTATAGCTATTGCTACAGCGCATATCAAGGATTTTTTTAAATTTTGATATTTACTATTTTTTTTCCAAAATTGCTGAAAAAACACTTTTTTTGTTTTTCGAAAAATGTCCGCCATTATGTTATTTTTGCATATATCAAAAATCGTATGATATTCGCTACAACCATTAACATACTGAATCTAAAACCGTTTGATTTTTTTGTTTCGGTTGATCCATCTCCGAGATTTTATCAATAGCGCAGTCCTACAATTTTTCAGGACATTTTTTAAACTATCATTTTCGTGTATAAATAGTGACTTGAATAATATTTTTTTAAATTCATTTCAAAAGTGTATTTTTTAAGTGTAACAACTTTTATATCAATTTATATAATAGAAAACAATAAAAAAATCTTGAAAATAGCCTTTTTTAGCGTCTGAAGTGAGAAGGCCCCTTTAAACATATATTCCAGCTCAACTCAGATCACTATTTCCCTCACTATCGTTGATTATAGATTTCCATAGTGAAAAACCTTAATCCAAACAAAAACACCTATTTTTTCCCCCAGCCGTCTTTCTGCGGCTGGAAAAAAAATCAAAAAGTCCACTCGGGCCAATTTTTAAATTGTGAAAAAATGTAGATACCCTCTAGACCTGTCTGTTTCATTTTTCACCGGAGGTGAACTTGTGCCTCCGATATTTACTATTTTTTTGTTATAAAATTTCAATTTAGGGGATGATTCATCAACACTTTGGAAGTCAGAAGGGTACTTTCTCGGTCTACATCCCACCCGAACTGAATTTAATCTAAAACCGTATTTTTTAAGTTTTTTTTTCAACTTGCAATATTGAAAAAGTACTTTCTGACGTCTAAACTGTCGAATAATCTCGCAAAAATCGAAATAAAAAAAATAGTGGGAATCGGAGACACGGGATGGGATTAGGTGAAAAATGCACAAAGTAAGTCTCAAACGTATGTAAATTTTTTCAGAATCTAAAAGATTGCCCGAGTGGATTTTTCGGTTTTTTTTACCCGCAGAAGGGCAAGGGGAGGGGTATCATTTGAAAAAATAGATGTTTTTTACACCAAGGGTGAGGTTTCCCACTATAGAAATCTACAATGAACTATGGTGAGGGAAATAGTGATCTGAGTTGAGCTGGAATACCCGATATATGAACATACATACATATAAATTTGCAAAAAGTGCTCCAATATTGTGAGTCAATTAGGTGCATACCTTGCCTACGGCAGCTCGAAAATTTCCCAACTATCAACCCACATTCCAATTCAGTGCGTTCGTATTATCGGGAAATCTTGTCTGTACAGCTTTAATACACACGGACCATACGGAACATATTTGCAATTCCGGTGGTCGTTATTTTGAAAAATGCTTCAGGAATATTAAAGATCGTTCATGCATGCTTAACGCAAGACGATTTTTGCTGAGATATCGGATATTTTTTGCCTGTCTGGCAAAACTATTTACGTGGACACTTTCGAGGATTGACTTTGAAATATTTGCATTGATGCTGAATGGATTTTGAGTAATGTTTATTTGTTGTTGTAAGTTCTGGGCTATAAAATGTGCGGGTTGATTCTTTTGGCAATGTTTGTTTCGGAATGTGCTGGGGACGGGAATTATACGGGCTTTAAGGGGTTACCCCCACCTGCGATTTTGAAAAAATCGATTTTTTTATTGCATTTTTTTGAAGTATAAGTATCTGAGAATATGTCCTGAAAATTTCAAGTCGATCCGAAGAAAATTGACTGAGATATGAGCGTTGAAGGAGAGAATCCGCCTTGAAAGAGCGTTGAAAGAGAAACTTTAAACGCGTTTTTCTCAAAATGGCATTTCTGAAGTCGGTGACCAAGATTACTCGAACACTAATGAACCGATCTTCTTGAAATTTTGCAGGCTTATTTAATACATAAAAATGTAGTCTTTAATCGTTCGATTTTTTTTTCGAAAAAAAATTGCCGTTTTATAGCCAAAAAACGGCCGTTTTTTTCGTTAAAATCGAACCATTAACTTTGACTGTCCGCCATTTTGTGAAAAGTGAATATTTTTTAAAATCCGTCGATTAAAGACAAGTTTATACATATATTTGACTAAATCCATCCGCATTTTTTTTTTCAGATGATCCACTTCGCCGCAATGTTGGTCACCGCAAACCGTGTATATAAAAACATTATTTCATTGACGGCCATTTGCCACTAAACAATGTAATATTTTTCAATAAAAAAATTACTGAAAGTTCTTCAAGATGTGTTCTTTAGGATGGTATATTGATCGATTAAAAAAGTTTAGTAGTTTTCTTTAAAAAAATTCATGAAAAAGGCCTTTTTTTGCGCTACAAGTGGGGGTAACGCCTTAAATAGATACGTAATAGGCTTATTATTTTGAATTTGTTTTTTTTTTAATTTGAAATTCTGAGTAGGGACGACAAGTGTTGAAGAAATACGAGAAAAATAATACAAAAAAAATGAACGGAATATTTTAATATTTACCAGGTATCTATGGTAAACGTAAAATGTGGGCGATCCAAATATATTGAAAGTAAAAGTTACTTAGGTGTGAAGCGAGCTAAACAATGATGCATATTTTGGAGGCAAAGATCCAAATCTACTCGCTCATAAATACAGGCGTAATTTTTTTTTAATTCCTCCGCGATGATATTCGCGTGTTGAAAAAATAATCCGATAAGCTCGACGACTTGGCCTAGGTCCATTGGGATCTCCGCCGACTGCGCGTTGCAGCGTAGGCTCGCCGATGCGAAGTGACTCGACTGGATTGGCTGCAGCCAAGTGCAGCTCTAATTCGGCCTTGAATCTAATGCAGCTTTATTCGCGAGAGAGAGAGAGAGAGAAAGAGAGCGACTGAGAAAGAGAGAGAGAGAGAGAGAGAGAGAGAGAGAGAAATAGTAGTGCCGTGGTCGTAGACCTCCGGTCGTTGCCCGTTAAAACTGCGCCGAACGATTCACGGGGCGTCGAAGGCCGCCGAACTGCGCCAACGAGAGAATACGACAGTGTGCAGCTTCTCCGAAGAGGCAAAGTCGACATTAAAAAGAACGAGAAAAAAAAACAAAGGCGATCTCCCCAGTGATTTTTTGTTGGCGCGTTTGTTTGCCGCTACGCACGAGATGAAGCTTAGAATCTTCATCGAGAATGATGCGGAACGAGGCAAGGTACGGCGCAATTGCCAGAGGAAAATTGTGTTTGTTCGTGGAGGAAAATATTAAGCGAACTATATTTCGAGATAAGCGGATCTCATACTTTTAGTTCAAACGGTAGTATAGGTTTATTCAGCTTATTGGATGCCAACTGGTACACGAGGAGTGTCATCCTCTTGCCGGAGTTGAAACTATAAATTCGGGAATATTTCACTATTGTCCAAGTTTGCTGGTTCGTATACTTTTTGTTCAAATGGCAGCGTTGGACTATCCAGCTTATTGGGTGCCATCTGGTACACAATGAGCGTCATCCTTTATCCGGAGTTGCAACTATAAATGCAGGAATATTCTACGGTCGTTCAAGTTTGCTCGTTCGCCTACTTTTGGATCAAATAGCAGCATTTGAATATCAAGCTTATCGGGTGCCAACTGGTACACCATAAGCCTCACTAACTTTCCGGGATTGCAACTATAGATTCAGGAAAATTCTACGATCGGTCAAGTTTGGTTGTTCGTGTACTTTTTTATCAAATGCCAGTATAGGATTATGCAGTTTATTGGGTGTCAACTGGTGTAGAATGAGCGCCAGTATCTTTCCGGAGTTGAAACTATAAATTCAGGAATACGTCACTATTGTCGAAGGTTGCTGGTTCGTATATTTTTTATTCCAATGGCAGCATTATATTATGCAGCGTATTAGGTGCCAACTGGTACAAAATAAGCCTCATTAACTTTCCGGAATTGCAACTATGGATTCAGGAATATTCTACGATCGCTCAAAATCGCACGTTTGCCTACTTGTAGTGCAAACCGTAGTATAGGATTATTCAGCTTATCGGATGCCAACTGGTACACAATGAGTGTTATCCTCTTTCCGGAGTTGCAACTATAAATTCAGGAATATTCTACGGTCGTTCAAGTTTGCTTGTTCGTCTACTTTTGGATCAAATAGCAGCATTTGATTATCAAGCTTAATGGGTGCCAACTGGTACACCATAAGCCTCACTAACTTTCCGGGATTGCAACTATAGATTCAGGAAAATTCTACGATCGGTCAAGTTTGGTGGTTCGTGTACTTTTTGATCAAATGCCAGTATAGGATTATGCAGTTTATTGGGTGTCAACTGGTGTAGAATGAGCGCCAGTATCTTTCCGGAGTTGAAACTATAAATTCAGGAATACTTCACTATTGCCCAAGTTTGCTGGTTCGTATACTTTTTATTCAAATGGCAACATTAAATTATCCAGCGTATTAGGTGCCAACTGGTACACAATAAGCCTCATAATTTTTCCGGAATTGCAACTATGGATTCAGGAATATTCTACGATCGCTCAAAATCGCACGTTTTCCTACTTTAAGTTCAAACCGTAGCATAGGATTATTCAGCTTATTGCATGCCGACTGGTACACAATGAGCGTTATTGTTTTCTGGGAGTTGCAACTATTAATTCCGGAATATTTTACCATCGTTCAAAATCGCGCGTTTGCATACTTTTGGATCAAATAGCAGCATTAGAATATCCAGCTTATTGGGTGCCAACTGGTACACCATAAGCCTCGTTATCTTTCCGGAATTGCAACTATAGATTCAGGAATATTCTGCTATCGGTCAAGTTTGGTCGTTCGTATACTTTTTGTTCAAATGTCAGTATAGGGTTATCCAGTTTATTGGGTGCCAAGTGGTGCAGAGTGAGTGTCATCCTCTTTTCGGAGTTGAAACTACAAATTCAGGAATATTTCACTATCGTCCAAATTTGCTCGTTCGTATACTTTCGGCTCAAATAGCAGCATTAGATTATCCAGCTTATTGGGTGCCAACTGGTACACCAGAAGCCTCATTATCTTTCCGGAATTGCAACTATGGATTCAGGAATATTCTACGATCGGTTAAGTTTGGTTGTTCGTGTACTTTTTGTTCAAATGCCAATATAGGGTTATCCAATTTGTTGGGTGCCAACTGGTGGAGAATGAGCGCCAGTAGCTTTCCGGAGTTGAAACAATAAATTCAGGAATACTTCACTATTGTCCGAGTTTGCTGGTTCGTATACTTTTTATTCAAATGGCAGCATTGTATTATCCAGCGTATTAGGTGCCAACTGGTACACAATAAGCCTCATAATTTTTCCGGAATTGCAACTATGGATTCAGGAATATTCTACGATCGCTCAAAATCGCACGTTTTCCTACTTTAAGTTCAAACCGTAGCATAGGATTATTCAGCTTATTGGATTCCGACTGGTACACAATGAGCGTTATTGTTTTCTGGGAGTTGCAACTATTAATTCCGGAATATTTTACCATCGTTCAAAATCGCGCGTTTGCATACTTTTGGATCAAATAGCAGCATTAGAATATCCAGCTTATTGGGTGCCAACTGGTACACCATAAGCCTCGTTATCTTTCCGGAATTGCAACTATAGATTCAGGAATATTCTGCTATCGGTCAAGTTTGGTCGTTCGTATACTTTTTGTTCAAATGTCAGTATAGGGTTATCCAGTTTATTGGGTGCCAAGTGGTGCAGAATGAGTGTCATCCTCTTTCCGGAGTTGAAACTACAAATTCAGGAATATTTCACTATCATCCAAATTTGCTCGTTCGTATACTTTCGGCTCAAATAGCAGCATTAGATTATCCAGCTTATTGGGTGCCAACTGATACACCAGAAGCCTCATTATCTTTCCGGAATTGCAACTATGGATTCAGGAATATTCTACGATCGGTTAAGTTTGGTTGTTCGTGTACTTTTTGTTCAAATGCCAATATAGGGTTATCCAATCTATTGGGTGCCAACTGGTGCAGAATGAGTACCATCATCTTTCCGGAGTTGAAACTATGAATCCAACAATATTTAACGATCGTAGAAGATTGCTCATACGTGCACTTTTTGTTCACATGGCAGCATTGGACTATCCAACTTATTGGGTGCCAACTAGTACACAAGAAGCCTCATTATCTCTTCGGAGTTGCAACTATTAATTCACAAACTGTCCATAATCGTTCTAGTTTGATCGTTCTATACTTTTTCTTCAAATAGCAGCATTTGATTATCCAGCTCATTATGTGCGGATTGGTACACAATAAGCGCCAACATCTGTCCGGAGTTGCAACTATAAATTCAGGAATATTCCACGATCATTCAAGTTGGCTCATTGATATAGTTTTTGTCCAAATGGAAGTATAGGATTATCCAGCGGATTAGGTACCAATTGGTACACGATGAGCGTCATTACCTTTCCAGAGTTGCAACTATTCATTCAGGAATATTCTACGATTTTTTCAGTATGCTCATTCTTATACTTTTCGTTAGACCGGCAGCATTGGATGATCCAGTTTATTGGGTTTGTTTGAGTTCAATAGCGGCATTGGATTATCCAGCTTGTTAGACACCAACTAGTACACGATAAGCCTCATTATCGTTTCGGAGTTGCAACTATTGATTCAGGAACATTCCATAATCGTTCAAATGTGCTTGTTCGTATACTTTTTTTTCTCTTCAAACGACAGCATTCGATTATCCAGTAGATTGAGTGCCAACTGGTAAACCATAAGTATCATTATCTTCCCGGAGTTGCAACTATGAATTCAGGAACATTCCACGATCTTTTAAGTTTGCTCGTTCGTATACTCCTCGTTAAATGGGAGCTTTGGATCATCCAGCTTATTGGGTTCTAACTGCTACACAATGAGCGTCATCATCTTTCCGGAGTTGCAACGATAAATTCAGGAATATTCCACGAGCGTTCAAGATTCGCGAACTGCTATAATTTTCGTCCAAATGTCCTCACTGGATTCTTCATCAATGTAGGGAATCGAATCCGAATAAAATCTCCGAGCCATTGTGACGAAAAATGTAATTCGATTGCAGATTTTTTGGCAACGTGGACTGGGAGTGAGAGGGAATCTGAGAAATGCAGCCAAAGATACGCCATTGTCCCCAGACATCAAGGCGTTCACGTAATCCCAAGATCGCTCGAAGCACAGTGAGGTTGCTATGTGCCTAATGTTTAGGTATGTGTGTGTGCGTGTGTATATAGCTCGGGTTCTCTCACGCTCTCTTTTTCCTTGTCGCGCATTCCCGTTCTTCTCATCCTTCTCTTTCTCTCCCACCCCCCCCCCTCTCGCGTACTCTAAGTACTGTTTTTTTTTCTCAATAAACTTGTTTGCACTCGAGTTTGCCTATGCGCCCGAGTGATGCGGCAATTGGCTCGACGAGAATCTCCAAAACGCATATGCGGGGCCGGAAAACAAAGAGATATAAAGAGGGAGATGGAGCGATGGAGGTAGATAGAGAGAGCGAGGAGGGGTGTCCAGAGAGAGAGAGCGAGAGAGAGAGAGAGACCGTTGATGCGTCATCCCGGAGAGCAAACACACACTGCCGCCAATCGGAATTAAACTATTCTAGCGATGTGGTGGTGCGACGTCTGTGCAACTTCCTGAGGGGCTAGGGAAAGAGAGCCAGGGCGAGAGAGGGGCGGAGAGGGATGACATCTCGTATCTAGCATTGAGTTTCGTAGGACAGCGCAAATCCTTTTGTGCAATTGCTTCCCTCGACACTTTTCCAACCCTTTTTTGCTCCCCGTTTGTATGTCGGTCTCTCTCTTACTCTTCATCACTGGGTACTACGAGAGAACAGCGACGATGGCTTGCGAAAACGTGGCCTGCTAGAAGAGACACGTCAAAAGAACTCGGGTGTCGTTGACTCGTTCCTTTTCTCGTCTGTTGACTCTCTTGATTATATTGTTGCCTTGCTGTAGAACTTCACCTTATATTTTTGTTATTAATTATTTTACCCTGAAGTTTAAAGGGAGCACAATAAAAAATCGAATCGAATATAATCGTTCTCTCTTCCTCTTTTCTCATGGTTATGTTTTGTAATTTTGAACCTTTAGTTTTATATTATTTTGATTTATATATTATATTGATACAATGATGTTTGGATTGTGAATTATACATATCAATGATATCATCATCATACATTAATAATAATAGTAAGTATCGTCATTGAATTCACGTAAAATTATTTATATGTAAACAAATTATATTTACCTACAATGGCAAGTATTTTTACATTCTTTTTATGGATACATAATATTAACATTTATATTTTTACTTATATATATCAATTATAATCGTGAATACTTTTATTTGATGTACATACCATGATTAAAATGCGAATGAAATTATTTTTACCTACAATGATAGGCACTTTTGTATTATTTTTATTTACATATATTAATATAACAATATCTGTATATTATTGACTATTTTCATAGTGCCTTATTTACTATTCTTGTTATTGACGAATTTACCGTAAAGATTAACTGACGCACGATGAATAAATCTAATCCATTATAGTCTCTCTCTCTCTCCCTCATGATTATTATTCTTATAGTACTTCACCAAATACTGTCATTGTTATTGAATCGTCCTAGCGTTTGACTCAGCTCTAATGCACAAATGTAATCTAATATAATCTCCTTCCCCCCTGTCTTTTTTTGCATTTTATTCCATCTAATTTACCAATTGTTGATCTATCTCATACAAAAAGTTACGATATCTCGTTCACACCTGGGTTCTATAAATTCAGACTGCCATACGAGAGGGTACAACGGGTGTCTCTGTGTACTCGCCCCCCCCTCTCTCCCTCTCCCTCTCCCTCTTCCTCTCTCTCTCTCTCTCTCTCTCTCTCTCTCTCTCTC
>OY723391.1:42378077-42619984 GCA_963210295.1 Ophion ellenae
TCAAGTCATCTTCGAAAAAAATAGGCGTATTTGTCTGATGAGTAATATTTTCCAGATACAATTGTGCATTCTGGAAAAAACCAGACTCCCATTTAGAGCACAGCAGAATGAAGATAATTATATTCCGAATACGAAACGCTCCTGAAGAACGTTTTTTTCGGTATCCCGTTATCAAGAAAAAAAATTATCGAAGATGCATTCTAAAGTAGATAAATGGAATTTAATTCCGTTAAAAAAAAATTCAGCAGTGTTTCGTATTCGGAATTTAATTTTTGGCAAATACTACTGGTATAATAATTTATTTTTTTGGTAAATACTACTGGTCACAAAAATACGCTATATTCTTGTTCGCAGGGGAGTTGAAAAATCATTAACGGGTTGTGCATAGTTATAACAGTCGAAATTAGCTCATTTTTGGGGTTTTAAATTTTTTAAAAATAAAATCGCGATGCTAAATTTCTACAAAAACTAGGTATTTGAAGAAGTATCATCTGAAGCACCTCGAAAAGGGTTTTTGCGGTGAGCAATATCCTTCTGAACCAGGTTACCTAATGTAAAAAAATCAAAGATATTTCCTTAGAATATTAGTTTATTCTCTGATTAATCGAAGGGATTTCCGAAATATCAAAATTAAAAAAAAATGGCGTATGTTCAAAGTGAGTCTTGATTTTTGCAAAAAAATGGGCATTTTTCGTTCATCGAATCGAAAGTATGGATCGGAAAAAAAATCCTTCGATCAAATACTATATGTTTACATCTAGAAAAAGGCCTAAAAATTTCAGAACCATGCAGTACTTTTTCAGATATTTATCTCACCGACTTTGAAAACGTACTTTCGAGAAAAAAAATCGTTTAGAGTTTCGAACGACGTTCCGAGCGTTTCGACGGGGGTCAACATAACATCCTATGAATCTGTCAATTTTCATCCGATCACCTAGCAATTTTTCGGGAATATCTATAAAATGGTTTACGGTGAAAATATATCGGTTTCGAAAATAGGAATTTTTCGACTTTTACAACTAGGCCCCCCTTTAAATATCACATTTTTCTCGGTCACGAAATCTCCGCGCCAGACCCTCGAAAAATGTGCGCAGATGACGTGAGTAGTCCCTCGCGTTTGCGGTGTTAAGGCGGTATATACATTTACAACGATCAAACATCGATTTCTCTTTTTCTTTCTTTAAACGATAGAACTATATATGTAGAATATTTTCTTAGAGTTTCAATGCGAAATTCGAAAAACTCCAAACGTTATGACCATGACCAAAGGGTCACAGATTGATAATATGCTTTGAATTTGTGTTTCAGATCAACAAAGAGGGGGCAGTGATGTCAGCCGTTTACCGCCGCCATTTTGGTTTTTTTTTCCCAAAAAAAAAATTTTTTTGAACGTTCTGTATATCATGAATAAAAGCGAGAAAAAAACCGCACTCAAAAAGCTTTACTCGTTTCCTTTAAAAAAAATAAAATGTAAACACCTGAAATATGGCACTCCAAGGACAAAGTCTCCGTTAAAGTGACAGCGGCTGGTAAGTGGCCATGCAATTGTTATTCCACGTTTTGTAGCGATTTTCAACGATAAAAATTATTTTTATCGCTAAAATAAATATTTCGCTTATCGTTAAAATAAATATTAAATTTAACGACAAAAATCATTTTTATCGTTGAAAAATTATTTTTAGCGATACAAATGATTATTATCGTTAAAAACACGAAATCAAAAGCGAGAGACAAAGAGACTCGTATATTCGAGCATCTGCAAAAACGCTTCCGTCACGACGATTACATGTTCCCCTCCGGGATTCTAATACCGCCTCGTAAGAGACCGCAGACGATTACGACGATGTGTTCTTCCAGACCGAACGAGAGAAGAAAAGAGTTGCCAAAAAAAAACACCATCATGGAAGGACAAAGACGCGCGGAGAGACCTTCACTCTCATCGTAGAACCGTTAGAGTTGACAGACGGTCATAATGGTGAATTCGGGGAGGGAAGCCGAGAATTTGTCTAGCGCAAATCCTGCTCACGTAATACGAAATCGTAACCGGTTGGCCTTCGGGCAATTTTTTTAATTTTTTTTTTTTTCAATTTCCTTCTTTTATTTCTAACGTGCGATGATGATCGCATCGTCCAGGGTCGCAGACGGTCAAACTCCATATTGGGCAAGGAAGTCTACGTTTGCCTAGGCTGCCTATAAATCTTTCCCTCCTCCTCTACGCTCGGCATTACAGCCGAAAAATTGCGTAATACGCTCAAGGCTCCGGACCCTCCGTCGCCTCGGAATATTATTAGAACCGGTCTCTACGAATCATTTTTCAACGGGGCATAATTACACTTCGAAATTTTGGACACAACGTAGGAATTGATACAAAACGATTACGTGAATTTATCGTTGTCCAAAAAAGGTTGTCTTTATGTATATATGTGTGTATAAATTTCTCCGTTGAGAATGATCTAGGCCAGACTAGCTGCCATATCGTAATGTCTTTTCGTTTGGCAATACCGTTAAGAGACGAGTCGGGTCTCAGATTAGGCCGAATATAAACGAGATAGACGAGATGGCCTGGCTCCTCTCAATAACGCGATTTTGTATATAATAAACGTATGCGCACAGCCACACTCACTTGTGCTCATGTACATACGTACACGATTAAGGGGCTATACCGGTGTGAACGCTGAAAATTTGGGTGATTTTTGGGAATTTTTTGGAAGAAAGGTACTCAATCAAATGTTTCGGAAAGTCAAGAATATATTTGGCTATATTTGACCTATATTACATAATTTTTTCATAGAAAAATATTGAGATCCAAGCGACTTATGCGCTGCCTTCGGAGGCGCCAAAACAAAAAGTGAACACCGCAAATCGTGTTTTTCCAAAGGCGTTCTTGGAAAAGCTTTGTCACCGGCTTGTATATGGATATTTTCGCGTACAAATTTCACGGAATGTTCTTGAAATGACACTCAACAATGTCCAAAAGGTTTCAATAAATTTACTCTATCCATATAGATGAAAAAAATTCTCAAAAAAGTTTTTTTTTCACGCTGAAACCGAAATATCGTTCAGGGGAGGGTAGGGGTTTCAGCGTGAAAAAAAAACTTTTTTGCGATTTTTTTTCATCTATATGGATAGAGTAAATTTATTGAAACCTTTTGGACATTGTTGAGTGTCATTTCAAGAACATTCCGTGAAATTTGTACGCGAAAATATCCACAAAAAAGCCGGTGACAAAGCTTTTCCAAGAACGCCTTTGGAAAAACACGATTTGCGGTGTTCACTGTATCTCAGCTAGAAATTATCTGAAATCAAGTGCCATCAAAATTTAGTCAAAGTATCATCAAATCCTCCCCCCAACGGTATTTGATAATTTTTTTTTTTCATTTCTAAATTTTTGGTGGTCATGTAAAGTGAAAAGTGCTATTTTTCACGAAAAATTCCGACATTTTGGGGGTGGAAAACCCCCTCAATGTGAAAAAAAATCTCAAACTAACCGTTGGGGGGAGGTATTTTATATGTGGAAAGTGTGTACCAAGTTTGAAATAAATCGGTCATGTAGTTTTCAAATGGCAGTGAACACGGACTTTGAAAAAGTGTTTTCGAGAAAAACCCGGCACCGGCTTGTTTGGGGATATTTTCGCGTACAAATTTCACGGAATGTTCTTGAAATGCCACTCAACAAATGTACAAAAGGTTTCAATCAATTTACTCTATCCATATAGATGAAAAAAATTCGCGAAAAAGTGTTTTTTTTTCACGCTGAATCCCCTATCCTCCCCTTAAACTGGAAGGTATTTCCTGTACAATGACGTAGGATTTTCGAAAAATATCAGAATCTAACAAAATGACGGGGTTATGAAAAAAGTCTGTTTTCTTGCCTATAAAATGGTCGTTTTTTTAAATGCCAAATCGTCAATTTTCATCCATTCAAAAATATCCTACGTCATTGTAGAGTAAATATATTCAAGAGTACTCAGTTCAAATTTCAAGACTATCGGATAATTGCTCTTTGAGTTACAATGTCAGGAAAATTTGAAAAATCTCATTTCGAGAAAAACGCGTTTAAAGATTCAACTATCGATTTTTGCAAGATAAAATGATTAGCGATACGGCCTTGAAATTTTTACAGGATATTCTTGAAAGCATAAACTGTCGGAAAAGGCAAAAAAATCGATTTTTTGAAAGTGTCACACTGTTATAGCCTCGTTAAAACGATTTCGAAGAAATTCGAGGTCCTAGCCAATTGCCCCCATACTCAAGATTTGGTATTCCCATGTGGCTTCGGATTCACGATTGCATGGAGCTATATCTATGTGAAGATTAAGGGGTTATGCCTGGTTGTAGGAGTCGAAAAATCACTTTTTTCAAAACCAATATATTTTGACGGTATTTCACAAATGTTCCCTGAAAATGTCGAGGTTATCGGATCAAAATTGACATATTTATAGGCTGCTGTGTTGACGCCCGTCCGAACGCTCGGAGCGTCGTGCGAAACTTTAGACGCTTTTTTCTCGAAAGCACGTTTTCAAAGTCGGTGAGCAAAATATTTCAAAAGTGACATCATCGATCTTTCTGAAATTTTCAAGCCTTTTTCCCGATGTAAACTTTATCGAAGGATTTGTTTTTCCGATGTATACTCGAGATTTGATGAACGAAGAATGCAATTTTTTTTTGCAAAAATCAAGACTCACTTTGTTAGAAATTAGTTTGATTTTTGGATTTTGGATAACCTGGTTCAGAAGGGCATTACTCGCCGCAAAAGAAGTTTTTCTAATTATTTATTACCTAATTTTTGTAGAAATTTATCATCGCGACTTGCTTAAAAATAATCCCAAAACTGAGCTGTTTTAGAATGTTACAACTAGGCATAACCCGTCAAAAATATTACACCTGATCGACATTTTTGAAAATATCGATTTTTTGTTTTCGACGGATTCTCAAGATATAACATTTCAAAAATATTCTGTAAAAAGGTCAAGTCGATCCGTTTAACCCTTCGAGTGCACACTGGGTCGTTTTGAGCCAGTGTAAAAGTACGTGTACGTACATATTTTTCAATGTATGCCCCACTTTGAACGAATATTTTAGCATTGTATTTTCGTTTTCGTCAAAAAATAAATTTAGGACCATAAAATATGGATAATTTACTAAAAAAAACGTCTCTCCAAAAAAATGCATATTTACCGGAATACAACGATTTGAAAAACGTCTTGGGTCAGGTTGACCCAAGATGCACTTATCGGTTGCATTATAGGTAGAAAGGTTAAATGTAAGGGCGTTATGGGCATTTATAGGTGGGTTCCGCAAACCGGCGAACTTTAAACGCGTTAGTCTCAAAATAACTCGCTCGGGATCAGTGACCGCGATATTTTAAAAATCACTGCACCGATTAACATTAAATTTTACGAGCTTTTTTTACATCTCAAAAAGCAGTGCTTGAACGAAGAGCTTTTTTTCGATGCAGAGTTTTTTTTTATCAACTAAAATAGAGGTTTATTTTCACTAAAAATTGATACTTTCACTTTGGACTGCGGGTATTTTTTCAAAATTTTGTGAAATCTCTTGATTTTTTATTTCGCATGATTTGTTTTTCAGAGCAAGCCATTCTATCTACCACATTTATGAATATTTTTAATTCCAAAATGATCAAAGATCATTAAAACCATGCTATTTAAAGCAAAAAATTGAAAACCGGCACACATTTTTTCGAAGCGATGCATTTGACACATTTTTCGAAGCGATATATTTGATATTGATATTTCCTCCTATTGAAAACTTTGAAGCGCGTTTTCTCCAGTCTTCATTTTCACGATTTTTCCAAATTGGCGGGCGTGATAGCAAAAAAACTAAACGACCTATTGAATCAAACCAAAATTTATTTCCTTCAGTATGATAATCTTTTCTAAGTGAATTCAAAAAGTATTTTTAAATCATTTTTATAGCATGTCAAAGTGTTTGTTTTTAAACACATATTGTTCAAACCTAAGAAAAGTTATAATTGCACGATGTTTTTCAGCTTTTTCTTAATTCACCCAGAAGAAAAATATCTGACAATTGAACATTTTATTGGTTTTTTTGTTTCGTTCAAGAATTACGAGCTGCTTCTTTCCCGCCGATTGGGGACTGCGTGGCAAGACGCATATGGAGTAGGCTGATAAATTTTCAGTCATTTATTATTTCACGTTGAACATTTTTTTAATACATTTCAAATATACATGAAAAGATAGCTCCATGTCTCACAAGTCCTACTTGTTTTTTTCCCTTCGAAAAAAATTCCCGAAAAAACGCTTTTTTGGACCTTCTAATTCAGGCTCCCGCCTTAACTCCAAGTACCGCCGGAGCCCATCCACCAGTGCCGGCTCCATTCCCGATATATTTATCGAACATAAACCAGTTTGTCAGTCGACATTGATCAACTCCATCATTGCGCGAGACCGAGCGAGAACGATGGATTTAGTGATGATGATCACGATGATGATAATGATGACGATGATGACAATAATGACGACGGTGGCTACAATACAGTAATATATGCGCATTTAACACAAGTAGAATGGTGTCGGCAAGAACGTTTCGAAATTGCACGTCTATGTCGAAGCCTTCAAAGTCGGGCCGTATCTCGCGGAGAGGCCGAAAGATATTTGGCTTCCGAGAGAACGTGCTGACAATGAAGAGTTCTCTCCCGGGATGAAGATTATTTCACTATTGCCCCATGCGTGTGTATCAGTCTCCATACCCGTATTCGTTCACCAGCACCAATACCAATACGCGGATTAAAAGACAAGCTAAATTCCTTAACCTAGATCGCTATCGTGCATCAAAAGTTTCCCATATACATGTGCGGAATATATATCGCTATAAAAGAGACTGCTATTTTCGTCCATCGACTTTTGGGCTCTCTCGTGAATTCGTTTGCGGACTAGCAACATTCTGCTTTTACGTATAATGACTTGCGGGCGCCTGAGACGATATATATATATATATATATATATATATATGGAATTCGTACTCTCCTCTTGTCTGACCTAACGGTATTTTCACTTGGTTGCAAAAAAAGAAGAGAGCGAGAAAAAAGAAAAGAACATCTGCTACCTGTAACGTTTTGCTTGACGCTGATTTAATAGACGCCTCGAATTAGGCTCTCGCCTCAACTTGCGTCATCGTTGTCCGAAATTTCTCGACCCGATGTCTACAATTTGATGGCGCGAATGGACTCTCGAAACCGACGATTATTTTTGGCGAATTCTTGCCTCGGAAAATGTAGGCAAATCGAATGGTAAATCGAGCTCGGTCGCGCGATACAAAAATAATCTACCGGTTGGTCCATCGGTGAACGACGCTCCTGACACAAGCGATGATTTCGTGTCGACGGTCAGTGACATCGCGACGACCTAAGGATCGCTAGCTATTTTTCTTTTCGATGTCAACGTCAAGCGAAGACTCGACAGCGTCTATTGCGTTACACAAGACGGAAATAGAATAGGGCTTTCGGCTGAGACACCAAGCGAGCAAGGCCTGACGATTGGACCGTTGAACTTGACCGAATTTATCATGGCTGATCGTCCCGGGTGGCGATTAGGAGGGCAACGAGTGGCGTTTTGATGTTTCTTCGTGTCTCGTGATGACATCTTCCCGATCCCATTGGAGTGATGATAACTTTTGGCCGAGGTGGAACGATGAATGAAAGTAAATTCTGGAAGCGTTTATTTTACGTACGAAAGGAGCAGGGAACGAGCTTCGGTTGCGTGAAATAGCGAAAAATTGTGGATGTCGATGCAGTTTTGGATCTTATCACCACATTAGCCCTCCAGAATGTTTAGTAAATTACAGTGGCGCTTGATTAAAATGAGTCACAATCAATTATTATCACCCAACGATGAACTGGAATAAAAAGTTTCACGTACATTTAGTATTTGGGGTTCAAGTAAGTTTTAAGGGATTTACAAGAGAGGGCGTTACTAGTATTAGGGGATAATACCACTCTAGGATTTTGGGTAAATCGTTTTTTTCTTTGCTTAAAAAATACTTTAGGGTGATAAAAAAATGCAATTGGTCCTGTAGCGAAAAAAAAATGTTAAAAGGATCAATTATCGATTTTTCCGCAGCGCCTCGTACAACTTTAAGGGGTAAGGTCACAGTAGAATTTTCAAAATATCGATTTTTTTTCTCGCTAAAACGGTGCTTTATCATTATACGAATAAGTTACTATTCGATTTATAGGAAGAACTTTTTTTTTCACCGACTTTGAGCGTATAACGTGAGCCCACCTCTGGCACGGCCATGGAGTACCTAAAACTTTAAACACGTTATTCTCGAAACAGCTTTTTTCCAATTGGCGGCCAAATAACTTCAACAATTTTCACTCGATTTACTTCGAATTTAAAAGTTATTTTCCTAATTGCATTTCGCAGAGAAGTAGACACGGAATGTTTTATTGATCGAAAAATTTTCATTTTATGAGCAGTTTTATACGAAACTTTTCACTGAAAATTCATTCAAATACCTACAACTCAATTTAAATACCTACAACTTTTGAATCAAATAATATTTTTTAAATTCCGTATGTACTTCTCTAGGTATTCTAATGTAGATTGACGAGAATTTTTGTTTTTTGTTCTAGCTAAAAAATTGTGGATGCTAAATGTCACGCCGCGAAGCGCCTAAAAAAAGATAACAAAAGGAAATATTAGTAGTCGGCCATGTTGTGCATCGAAAAAAAAAAATATATTTTCTAACAGCTTGATATTCATAATAAATAGATGTGTAATTCATTTTATGAGTGAATCACTTTTTCATACAAAATAAAAATTGTTACATTCGTTACTGTGGCCTAACCCCTTAAACGCGTTTTTTTCGAAACCAGTTTTTTCAAGCTGGGAGGACGGATTACTCGAACACCTTTGCATAGATCGATTTGAAATTTTCATAGTAGCTTCACAATAACATTCTCTATGGGAGTACGTAGCCGTCTTTTGATTAAAAACAATTTCTTTTCAAATACAATTTACTGCTTATTTTTGGGCAAAAAACGATTTATTTCTTTCAAAGTGCGCAATTTTTTAAAAATTTGCAAAAAAAACATCCCTACGTAGTCCCATAGCTAATAATATATAGATCATAATTTTTTTGGTTTTTGTTCCAGGTCTTGAACTTTACGAGAGAACCGTCCTCCCGTGAAGCTATTTGCAAAAAAAAACACGTTTTTAAAGATGAACTCTGTCGCCGCCATTTTGTAAGAAAATTATAACATTTTTTTAAAATACTTTAATCTGTGTTAAATAAACCCTGTCAAAAGAAATCCTATTCCTTTTTTCATACTCCCAAAATAAATTGTCAAAATGAGGTCTCATTTTCTGCCGCTAGAGTGGTGGTTATCCCCTAATTTCGGCAAAAAAAAACTATCGCGAAGGCGTTCACTAGAATTTGCCGAGCTAGATGAAAAGCCGACGCAATTGGTTGCCGTTAATGCTATTTGTCCACGTTCTCCACAAACTGGCAAACATCGTCATTATAGCTCGTTGAGATGCAACCGCGCGATCGATGGCCTTAATTCCTCGGGGCGCGAAGGTGAACGACGTAGGAGTGTAAAGTCCCACTATTACGCAAAACACATCGTTATCGTGATATATGTACTTATCCACGAGTCCCGAAAGAAAAAAAGAAACAAAAAAAAACAAACAGGTTTATTATGGTAATAAATGTCATTTGAATAAAATGAAATTCGATTCTGTTATTTGGTCGATAATTGGCCAATCTGCATCCCAGCCAGATATATCGTTATCGTCTCGAGACGTGCGCGAAAAATTGCACAATTCGTCGACGAGAAACGACGAATTTCATTACGTTTTTTTTTTCGGTCGTTACCCGGTGCGTCGAAAAAACCAAGAAAAAAAAATGTAGATCGAGCATTTCGTACTTCCGGATGGATCGACGCGTATGCATATATCAGTACCGTTAGTAAATGACCAAAGTAGTTCAACCGTTGCCTTCCTGCGATTGTGCGACACTCGCTCGAGTCCGACTAACTGACAATTTCGCGCGATTAGCATGCGAAAGGTCGTCCCCGTGGATTGTTGTCGCTGTGACATTGGATGAGCGAAAAAAAACACGAAATATTCGAGGAGGTTACAAGAATCCGAATGTTTGCGCGGCTTTGCCACCCATTACGAGGGGCACGCAGGAAGGGAAGGGGGGGGGGGCTCTCGGATTGGCGAACAGACCAGATTTCCATACACGCGCCTGTTCGTCATTGGCATCGTGAGCGCGCTTGTCCCAGCAGCACATTAACGCCGATGATATACGACCGGATCAGGCACCACGGATGTCAAAAGATTCTGCCTATTTCGCGACGTGCCTATTTCGAATTGGAGGTCAAACGAGAGTCTGTGTCATGTATCATAGTGGAATTTTAATGCGACCTCTCGCGTATTTTTCCCTCGTTTTGTTACCTCTCCTCTTTCTTCCGGCGAGAACGATTATTTATGCGTAGATTTAGAGGTCAGGATTGCCAAACAAGCGTGGTCCGTGCTTTAGATTTTATTAAGCGAGTGTACGTGCGTGCGCTCTTATGTGCCAGTTGTCTTCAACGAATGAGTCTATTACTCTTGCCGGAGCAAGAGCAAGAGTGTGTATCCTGGCGGGAGATTGCCTGACCTCAGGCGTGGAGCTAGACGTCCACCCCCTTTCTCTCGAGGAGTTGCACAGCTTGGCTTGATAGCCGCAAAGAGTAACGCAAATGGCTCCATTAAAAACGATTTGCGTGGCCAAACAAGGGCGAGGGAGGCAGAGAGATGGAGACAGCGGACGGGAGATGGAGGTACAAGGAGCATGCGAAATGGGAGGATTTAGGAAGTGCTGCATACTCGATCTTCAGCATGTGCGAGGGAGGATTTACCCCGTGAAGACTCCTCTCGACCCACCGAATTTCACCACCAGCCGCGTATATGTAAATTCGTTGCTGCTGGAGCGTCTTCCAAAAGCTCAAGATTCCATGTATTTATTCAGCAGGGTCAACACGAGTACTACTGCTGGGTTTGACCGGCTCACTAGGCTGTTACCAGAGATACCTATCGTTGTCGGCTTTGTTCTTCGTGTCGTTTCTGTCGCAAACGATGCGTGTGGTGCTCGTTCAAAGATCTCGTTGACTTGAGAAATCCGGCTGATTCGTGCATCGAATAGGTCCCAAGCTCACTGGCTATAAAGAGCCTCGGGACGTTGCAAACAGCTGACGGCCGAGAGATGTCAATGTCGGGTTGCTTCAATCGTGATAGATCGATTGTTGGGCCGGAAGTCAGGACTGGTCCCTCCTGGTGATCTCATATCCGTACGATACGATCCATTTGCCAACTCGTGCACAGCGCACTGTATACCTTGAGATACGTCCACGTATGATACAGCTGGCGTGCCAGTATTGAACTTCGCCAGAGCCCGATGACACCATACGTCCAAGCGTTACAAGCGATTCCCGGAAGTTAGTCATCCATGTCTGTCAATGCGCGCCGGACTTCCGGATACCTCGACGTTGGAATATCGAACCTGGTTCCATCAGCTCCTCTTTCGAACGGCGATGAGCGTTCGTGCGAGCTGTCGCGATGTGCTATCAAAAGCTTACATCCGACTGATGTTTCTGGATGATGTTTCCACAATAGAGAGACGTAGGCAACTTTGCGATGTCACGTTCAGTGACGATATTCCTATTCAATGTGAACGACGTCTTTCGTGACCATGTTGAAGACTCTTGTAAAACTGCCGACTGCCATTGGCAATGGACGGTCAAGACTTTCCAAGCACTGGACAGTCGAAGAAGGACAGATGGAAATTCATGTCGGTTCGCTGGCTGTGGAAAGGATGGCAATCATACCTAAACTTTGTGAATGCATAGCCGAGGTTTATGGAGTAGTTAGGGATGATCATTTCTGACCGAATACCATGTCATCATTTCCGAAGAGCCTAGTAGCAAATGGAATCAGCCAACTGCGACCGTTGCTATTCACAGTCGGTCAAGGTCAACACGGAATTGCAAGCAGGCTGACGATTCAAGCCCGTTGCAGCCGCGCTACGCGATGGAAGCTCTCGTTGAGCGAGTTCGTTAACATCATTACCAAGCACATTATTTCTGTACACACGCTCGTACACGTATCATAGTTAAAGTGGTGTAACGAAGCCCAACTGATGCATCCCTCAAGACTAAAGGACGTTCATACGTGTTCCCTGTACATAGGCTCATTACGTTGAACGCGTTTCTGTCCGGAAATCTCTCACGGCGAGAGTCTCGTAATTGGCGCTGTCTATGGCGAACACGACGAGCGTTAGACCGCGACGTTGCGCATCGCTGTAGGCGATTGCACTCTAACGGGGCTTCCGGCGTAACGGGGAAAGGGAATTTCCCTCTTCCTGTTTGCTGTGCCGCGACTGCTCCGACTGCCGGCATTAAAACTGTCTGTACAGCTCGGACGGTCGAGCTCTGCTGAATTGTCGGTCAAGGTTGTCCACTTCTCGGGAGCTCGTACTACACAACACGCTCCATTCTTCATCGCGTATCGCTCGTCTCCTTTTTCCGACTGCCAGTGAATTTATTCTCATTCCGCTGACTCGACAATTGTCTTTGGCTGCCTTACCGGGCAGATCTATGCGATATACATTTTGCATTCGCAATTTGGCTACCTATGCAAAATCGCAGACGAGAATGGTGCGTCACCGCCGGTTAGTTCACGTCTGGCAGGTCAAGTCTGAATTTCAGAAGCGCGCAAATAGGTCCGTACTTGGGTCAAGCGAATTCAAGGTGTCAGGAAGAATTGCGACTGGATATCCTCATCCGCGAAACTCAGGAATGCTCCTTCTTTTGGAATGAATGTTCCACGCGACAGCCAGCCTGCAAAGGTAAGGAAAGCCCTGAAGAATTAATAAGTCGAGTGAGGGAGATGCACCGGAAAGTGCATCAGGCACTCTAGATGCCTTCGAGATGTTGGAGGACCTCTGGCCATTCGGAATGACGGAGCTGGTCTTCTTTACGACTGGAAAGCGAAGAATCGAGACGCTGATTTTCGGGAAAAGGTGACCTGGATTTTGTCATTCGGAAGCATCTGCAGCCAACTCATGGGATTGGAGGATATGGAAAAAGAAGATGAAAAATGCTCTCGGCACTTTTAGGGTGTCGTCGCGACGCAATAATTCCGTAAGGCTCTCGTCTCTCTTTTGATGTCACCTAGGCCGCCGAATCTTTTGAAACAGCTCCTGCGCACAGTTTCAATATCAAAGAACTCCAGGTCTGCTGATTAATCCAACGTTGCTCGCGTCCATCCAGAGCAACGGATAAGGATTCATTTAAGGGGTTAGGCCACAGTAACGGGTATAAAATCATGTGCGAATTTAACCATTTTTTTCGTATGAAAAAGTGTTTCACTCATAAAATTAATTACACATTTATTTAGTATGAGTATCAAGCTGTTAGGTTTTTTTTTAGATGTACAAAATGGCCGCATACTAATATTTTCTTTTGTTATATTTTTTTAGGCGCTCCGCGGCGTGACATTTAGCATCGACGATTTTTTACCTATAAGAAAAAACAAAAATTCTCGTCAATCTACATTAGAATACCTAGAGAAGTACGTACGGAATTTAAGAAAATGTTGTTTTTTTTTCAAAAGTTGTAGGTATTTGAATTGAGTTGTAGGCATTTAAATGAATTTTCAGTGAAACATTTCGTATGAAACTGCTCATAAAATGAAAAGTTTTCGATTAATCAGAAATTCCGTACGAACTTCTCTGCGAAATGCAATTAGGAACATAACTTTTAAATTTGAAGTAAATCCAGTGAAAATTGTTGAAGTTACTTGTCACGCCAATTGGAAAAAGCTGTTTCGAGAAAAACGCGTTCAAAGTTTTAGGTACTCTATGGCCCTGCCAGAGGTGGGCTTACATTATACGCTCAAAGTCGGTGAAAAACAAATGTTCTTGCTATAAATCGAATAGTAACTTACTCTTATGATGAAGCACAGCTTTAGCGAAAAAAAAGTCGATTTTTGAAAAATTCTACTGTGGCCTTACCCCTTAATACGGAATGTAACACGGATGAGGAAATAACGCGGGTGGCGGGGGGTGAATATGACGGTGCGAAAGAGCGCGACGAAAATTGCGAGACAGCCCGGAAAGAGGTCCACCGTAGGAAACAACGGTCCGTAAACTTTTGTCTCGGCACGCCGGGCGCGCAGCTCCTCATTTCTCTCCAGCTCCAGTTGTTTCCGCTTGGCTTTTTTCTCGCAAGAAACGAAATTACTCACCCTCCTCCCGCTACCTTTCGTCGCAAAGCGCGCTCCAGGCGTCGGCTTGAAGGCCAGACCACTGAGGGATGGAAAAAAAGTGTTGCTCGCTGATGGGCAAAACTGGCATTCCCGCGTATAGAGATCAGAGTGCAGGCATCCTCGCGGGGGTTCTCGTGGAAGGGAACAATTAAAATATTTGGGGTGAGAGTCCAGGACTTTCGTAACACGACAATGTAAATTGGAGTCTTGTTTCTCCACAATTGAACTTGTCGGAGCTCGACGCGCCCGCACGTCCGGTATGCTAAAGTTTTCTCGTAATGAAAAGGAGACGAGGAAACATAGCCGTGCCAAGAGGTATGCAGACGATGAGTGACAATTAGTTATCACATTTTCACACCCCGAGAAACTTAATAATCCTACCTGGTTACTCTCGCATTCCATAAATTTCCGTCCCACCGTTCCTCGATGGTCTTCATGAATTTCGAAGTTTGGACAAACATCTCTGATTTTCGGTCGTGGGCAGGGCAAATGGGCGGAAGGGGCTTCTCGGCACATTTTCAAGTTGATTTTCTCCGCACGCGGATCGCGCGCGTAAGCTCTCGGGGCTCGTTAGGATTTTGTGGCTGAGTCCAGTGGATGAAACGACCAGGCATAAATTTCAAGAAGCTTGATCCGCGTGTACGCGCACTCTCTCTATATCGCTGGAGCGCGTTCTTCGGTTACTTTAAGCATAAATATAAACACGTACTCTAGGTAACACGACGAGCGAAACGAGTTTGCCGAGCCCGCAAAAGATTAATCAAGAGATTCAAACTTGCTGAGTGATACTCATCGTTGGGCTTTTTGGGAGGGTGTAGGGAAGAGAGGCCATCTTCGTTAACGGTGAACATGGTGAAGAAGATAGTTAGAGAGAGAAACTCATCAGTATGACCGAATAGGGCCAGTCGGGGATCCAAACTCTCGTTACTGGTCGGGATGCTGGTGATCGTTAAACGAGCAAGGGCTCACATAACTTTTCAACTCCCCCTGAACGTACCTACCACGTTTTCAATTAGGAGACATCCTCGAGCCTACGGTACATCCAGATTGGACGTAACGATCCTCAATCATTAATCAAATATAAATTGAACAGCTGTTGCCTTGCTGCAATATCCAACTTCGATTTTGAGTCCGCTGTAACGACAGATGCAGTTCTCGATGCTCCTCTGCAGTCAAGACTTCATGCTGATTTCCGCACAATAAGTTCGGAGTGACCCAGCAGGAAGATTTGATGACATCGATGAAAAGGCGATGCCAGCAAGGATCATTCACATCAATGATCATTGGCGACATCAATGATCATTGCCGACATCAATGATTATTGACGACATCAATCATCCCGACGGCCTTCAATGATCATTGGAGGCTTCATAATAGTTGCGGTACTCAAAGGGGATTTTGAGATTGAACAGACTGCTGTGCAATTCGCTGTATAGAGGCCTTTCAGGTACGGCGTTCCTCAATGGTCGTATTCGTCGCTCGAGAAACGTCCACAGTGGCAATCGGGCCAGAGCTCACAACTTTTCAACTGCCTCTGAACGAACCTATCACATTTTCAATTAGGAGACATCCTCAAGCCAGTACATCCAGATTGGGCGTAAAGATCCTCAATCAGGAGTCCGCTGTAACTGCGGATGCACCTCTTGATGCTCCTCGCTTAGTCGAGATTTCATGCTGACTTCCGCATAACGATCCTTGCGGGACACAGCACAAAGACCGATGAGAAGGCGATGCCATCAATGATCCCGACAGTCTCCAATGATCATTGGAGGCTTCATCATCGTTGCGGAACTCAAGGGGGATTTCGTGGTTGAACAGGCCGCTATGTAGTCCGCTGTATAAAAGCCTCTCTGGCACGTCGTTCCCCATCGATGTCGTTCGTCGCTCGCGAATCGTCCAAAGCTCCGCCACACGGACGAGAACCCATACTGCTGCGTGCCGCTTGTCGCGGGGTTCGATCACTGTAATAATATTGACATACCGAACTCCACCACGACACGCGAATTCACGTTTCGTACGTACACGGCTCGCTGGTGGGAGAGTCGGAAAGATAAGTGCCTAATCTCCCTGTCACGCTAGTGCGCGGAAAGTTGGCTCTACGAGGCGGCAAATAATCTTTCGAAGTGAGGTCGTCCAGCTTATCATCCTCGTCCCAACGCCTATATACGCCGGTTTGATAATTTCTGCACCGTTTCCTGCTTCGACTCGAGAACCCTCGGAGGCTTCTGGAGCGATAGCGCGCGCCCCACATTTGCTATTCGCGCTGCTGCATATATGCGGTCCTACCAATTGGCACAAACTTTGACGCTTAATTAAGCACCGTAATTACCCGCTGGTGTGTGACGAGTCGTCTGTCTCGCCGGACTGTAACTCGGTCGAATGCAAAGCCATCCGAGTAGACGAGCACAATTTCATGACTTTTCAGAGTTCCTTTGGGAAGCCGAGAATTATCCAATTTTCCCAGGATTCTCGTATCCGATTTTGGGCCTTCACGATTCCAGGAATTTCCACTTTCAATGCACATTTCTGTCCTTCCGGTTTCTAACAATCGCATTTGCAAGGGGACACAGGGAAACTGTGGGAAACTTGTGTCGATAGGTGAAATTGCTTCCGGGTCAGTATTCGAGGCGCTGGCTGGAGCTAAACGGTCACCCATCCAAATACTGGCCCAGGCGAATGCCGCTTGACAGCGAGAGGAACCCGGCGTGAGGATATCTAAAAGCTTGCCATTTAGTCCTGGCAATGTATTCGAGTCGTGGGCTATCGAGCTAGAAGAAAATCGGCACAGGAGGGATCGCTATAGGGCTCGAGAAAAAATATCTGTCCTGAAGGACGTGTATCATTAAAAAAAATGTCGACACGGCACGTACGCAATATCGTCGATTTATCAGGAGTACAGGCGCGATAAAAGATTCATTGGAAAGAGAATACAAGGCTTGTGTGCGTGTATGCAGTAGAGGGCGTTACGTGACTTGGGAAGCTATCGCCTCTTTTTGCATTCGTATATGTGTGCATGTGCTAGAGGATCCAAAACGGAGGATGCGCTTGTAAGAAGGAGAAAGAGAGAGGATGAAGAGAGACGAATGTCTTCGCCCTCAGCGGTACTAGCCAGGACCATGCGAAGCTCCCAACAGCTCTGTACTGCCTGGGCTATTTGCATCATGTATCGCCGAACGTGCAATGAAATATGACAGGACTGCAATCACGATTCTTTAGAGTGCGCACTCTCTGAGAGAGAGGGAGAGAGAGAGAGGGAGACCCAAACATGTAGATAGAGGGATAGAGAGAGAGTGAGGGACGGTAAGAAACGATTGGAGAACCAGGTAAGAGAAGCATCGAAGTGGGGGGAGCAGTAAAGAAAAAAGGATTGAAGGCCCCTGCGGTCCGATGTGCTTTTCGCTCCACGAAGCGCGCGAGCTGTACCTTTATCACGTTCGTGTTGCTCAAATGAAGCTCTTTCTTCTTTTCTGCCTTCACTCTTGGCTCCAACGTGGCTCTTTTGCCTCAATCCTTCTGCATCTTGTACTCCTCACTAGAGGACCCTTCCACCCTACGGGCAGGACGAGTCCCCGGCTTCACCGCCCCCTCGGCTGATATTCTCGTCTTTTTATCTTCCTCGTTTGCCGTGTACGTACATCGGGATCGTAAGTGTCGGTGTGTCCTAACGGAAAGATCCAATCAATGCCCGCGCCATGGATGGCAATATTGGGCCCCAAAGAGGAGCAAGGAAGCGAGAGAGAGAGCAGCAGAAGATATGGCTAAGTCTTTTATAACCGCCATTTTTTTCGCCATCCAGTACTTTGTGACGTACCCCGGGATTTGATGCCAGCACACGCGATCGCAGACCCAACCGCAACACTACATTTTAATCCTGCATGCACGGCTTTTTTTGTGCAAACCTATCATTTTTTCTCCCTTTTCTCACGATGATCGACTGGACTCCATGTACTGGGGCTATTGTTCTCCAGGCTTTTCTGCAGCGATCTGGGTTGGGCCATTCGTGCCCTGGCTTTGATGAGTGCTACTATATGGAATGCAAAGCATGGCATGCAAATGTTAGACGTAGAGCCCATGCAGGTCCACGAGGAACTTTTGCATCCTTCACCATCGACTCGTAGCCAGCTCCGTGAAATCTGGCGGTAACCGTTTAGAGGCCAGCTTTTCGTTTATTTCACGCTATAATTGACGGTTCCTGAAGTTTTAAGCAGTGCTCTCTCGCCGCATGATCGACTCGCTTTTTTCTGCTCCGACTTGCCCCGCTATACAGCTATGGGATGGACGTGCCCGAGCGCCCAAGGGCGTCCAACTTTTGTTCCTGATTATACACGTGTATGTGCAACGGACTGCACCAAGGAATTATAGTCGGATATCAAGCTGGGAGAGAGTTCATCCCACCCATATTTGTACGAGGGCTTCGTTCAATTTTCACGATCGATACTAGGTATTTATACTTGAACCCCCTGATGAGGGAGTTTCCACGATTGACTCGATAAGTACATTACTTTGTCAATGTCGAAGTCAGTGATTTTGGAGGGCACAGGATTGTAAGTGAATCCTGGTTGAATGTACGGCCCTGCAGATGGCAGCTATTTACTCGTATAAAAGTTATCCTGCAGATGGTAACTCTCCAACCATACCTACAGCTACAAACTCTAAAAGTATATCCTAGCAGACAGTATCCTAATGAAAGTCATCCTGCCGAGTTAATCCAGCTTGATCTAGCTACCTGCCAAGTGGCAAGTGATTTGCAACTGCAAACATCGAAGCTCGTCGAACTTCAACGATCCGTCATTTCGTTGGCTAAGCTGTGTTCAACGGATGGAAGTTCTCCATTGACAATGGAAATCGGCATCGGAAGTAGGGCAGTACCGACAACCTGTAAGCCAAGAGCTGCAGATTCATTAAACCAATGCGAGCGGAAAGTCCATCAAAATAATCTACTTCCGGTTGATGGTATTGCAACGGTTGGCAATACCGCCAACTGGATTGAAAGCTTAATATTGCAGGGATTCGGGCTCGTCGTCCGCTCGACGACAACCTGTAATTCAGTGATGCGGAAATGACAATTTCCATAACATCATGCCGAGAGACGGATGCACGTTTGAGGATAAAGAACGAGATTGGAGGGAGGGGCAACAACGAGGGAAGAATCTGTAGAACGAACATCCATAGGACTCGAGGATACCTATCACCTCGCGAATCCTTGGGCGAGAAAAAAAAAGCATTCGTGCAACACTGAGGTAGAACGTCATCAGCAACGGGATCCGCTTTTCGCGCGTTCTCCCGCGGATCGTTAGTATTCCCCATAACTAGTCTCAATCCTCGCGAGCATTGGCCCAGGATTTCCGGCTCCTCGGCGTTCAACGACGAAGTAAGAAGTTGTCTCCTCCGGCTCGTACGTTCTGCTCTCGCGGCGAACCTTGCCAGATTGAGTGTACTGTGTACAGCTCAGTGTTGGTCCCCCTTGGGGACAACTGCTAAAGAAAAGTAAAGAGAGTTCACGAGGAAAGGAGGAGGAACGAACTGCCAGAGAGAGAAACTACAAAGGAGACGAAGAGAAAACGAGAGAATGGGGATCAAGATGAGGACAACATTGAGGCAGCGCAAGTGCGAGCAAGAGGTAGCCCAAGCTGAAGGATGCTCAGGTTGATGTATGTAGTGGTGGGGCAGCTACTACCGCCAAATAACTGACTATCCCTCGGAGGATACCAGCGGTAAATAACTATAATTTCTGCGGCTGGTTCGAGTACACGGGTGTATTTTTCGCCAGTGGAGTGCTTTCCGTCCACGTCAGTCGTCGTTGACGTACGTTGGTGTAGTCGCGAGTGAATCCCTGCTTTGCGAGTAGTACATGCGCCATTAGATATGTGCGTACGAGCATTCGGACGTCTAGAGAATAAAGCGGAGAACCGCGGACGGTCTTCAACATCGCAGGCAGGAACGGAACCGAGGAGAGAAGAGAGGAGAGGGGCCGGGGAGAGTAAGAAAGACCAAGCCCGAAAATACACGTGGAGGAGAGGTTTAGGTCCTCGAGGCTTGACCAGAGGCAGCATCAGCTACAGAACCGATCGCGAACGTAACGATGCGACGGAGAGGGGATGAAAGCAGGCCTCGCTTCTCTCTTTCGCGACTGGGTGCAACGACCCCTACACTCGGGTCAGCCACCCCGCGGACCCGAACTTACGCGCGCGGACAGATGGACGAATGGACCGGTGGAATAAGCAAAGGAGGAGAGCAGGACGAAACTCGGCTCTCCGCGAGAGGACGATGCTGCGCCCAGGTCCCGTGCTATTCGCGAATCACCACGGGGGATAAAGGAAGACGGACACTCGCATTATACAACCCGGAGAATCAACGAGAATGCCTTCGCTTCTTCGATCTTGGTGTTTTGTGTACCTCTCGCTCTGCTCTCCTGCCGCAAAAACAATACGCGACTTCGCTTCGGTGCAGCACATTGCTGGAACTTGAAACATGAATTATTTCCGGTTTTTCTCGCTGAAGCCAGTTTAAAGACGGTTGGAGGTTAATGCGATCAATGGGAAATGGTCACTAAGCGATCAGTGGCAAATGGCAAATGATCGCGAGGTGATCAATGACATATGGCAAATGATCACTAGGTGATCAATGACAATCGGCAAATAGTGGGCGATCAATGGCAAATGGCCACTAAGCGAGCAATGACAAATGGCAAATGATAAGCAGGTGATCAATGACAAATGGAAAATGATCTGGTGGTGATAAATGACAATTGGCGAATAATCAGTGGGCGATCAATTGCACCCGACAAATGATTGCTAGGCGATCAATTGCATCCGACAAATATTCAGGGGGCTATCAAGATCCGTCGAATGATCACTAGGCGATCAATGGTAAATGGCAAATGATCACCGGGCGATAAAAGGAAAATGCCAAATGATCAACCTACAATTAATCGCCCATGGCGTTCAGGGTTACTTGAAGCCTCCGAACGAAGAAAACTGTTGCAGCATCCACACCATTAGAGAAAAAGACCATGGCAGAAGACTTTACCAATGAATTGTACACAGACAATCGAGTTCGTTTGGATTCATTGACACTTGAGTTTAACTGTCTTCGTCAATGCTACATTGATCCTGATCTATCACAGGGCGCTACATCCTCCGCCCAGGGTACCCTCTGGCGATTTGAGGGAAACACCATCGAAGTCACACGCCAAAAGCCGATTAGGATGACATAGGAAGTCGCAATGGAATCCCGATAGGATCAACGTTATGTATTTTGACATGCAACCGTTTTCAAGCTTGGCTACGATATCAAGCCGACTCAATAATCTGATATCCCTTCTGGCAGGGAAAACCAGTAACCGGATACGTAGGATTGAATTTGGTCATCCGGATAAATTTCGCATCTCGATAGCCGGTCGATGCCCTCTCGGTTCATGGGCTGCGCCTGTATACCACTTATTCGAATCATCATCTCGCCATGGAAAGCACGTTCGATCGGACAGAAGTGTGGAGCTCATCGTGCCCAACCGTCGAATGGATTTTCGACTGAAAATTTGAGTGACCCTTTGGCATAATCAATAGGTTGCGATGTCAAAATTCTTGATGAAAATATACCATGATCTCTTCCACTTCATGAATTATAGAAATCAGACGAACTCGATGGTGGGATGAAAGTTGACGAAGTATCCTTTCAACGATGGAATAAAACGTTCCTTTTCCAATTGAAAATCGAAATATTTGAAGTGGATAAAATGTGAATATTGAAACCAGATTACAAATAGAAATATTTGAAGCAGTACTATTGAAAATGTTTAAAAATAATTCCCGCAGTTGGCCGTGCACGAAGACTGCGCCTGACAACGAACATCACTTAAGTGTCCGCCTTCGATTTTGTTGAAACTCATATATGTGATAAAGCATTGAAAATGATTAGACACGTATTTTTCTATCCGCGGAAAAACGATTTTAAGGGGGTAACTACCCCTGAAATAAAGGCTTGTCGAGGCGTTTTTTGGCAGTTTCACTCTCAAAGAGTCCACCAATCTGAATGAATCAAAAACCAAAATTATTTTAATGTAAAGCGATGAAAAATCCTCGAAGCGAAGAAAAACAAAGGGGTGACACGCCTTTCTTTGAGGGATGATTACCCCCTTTTAAACCCGTTTTTCCGCCGATAAAAAAATACATGTCTCATAGTTTTCAATGCTTCATCACATCTATGAGTTTCAACTAAATCGAAGGCGGACACGTGACGTTCCTTGTGAGTATTCTCATCAACATTATCGAATAATACACGATATTATCATTCACCAAAACAAAAAAAAAAGTTCGCTACGCCGTTATTTGTTATTTTATCAAAAGCCTTGCTGTTATATTTTTTTCAAATACAATTCTAGAGAAACGGAGCCTCTTTCCTTTCACCCGTTTTTTCTTATTCCTATTTCGAGCCCACGTAACGCTACCAATCAACAAAATCAAACACCAGCCCAAAGGGAATCACTCGAAGGGCCCGGGTGGAAAAAAAGCAGAAATATTCTGTCCCCTCCAGGGTACAAATAAACCAAAAAAAATTCTCAACATCACGAAAATAAAATATCAACAATATTCAAGTTCCAAAAATCCTCAGGAAATTCTAAAAAAACCTAAAAACCCAAGAAAACCCAATATTCCATTTCCAAACCCAAAAGGGGAGAATCGTGAGTATCGTAAAGTTTTTCGGCCGCAATTACTATGGTACGCTATAATTGGAAGATCATCGTTGATTACACACGTTTCTCGTACTATCCGCTATCCCGAGCTCCGAGTGCAGTCGAACCGGTTTTTGCCGGCTTCGCAGCGAGTCCCTGCAGGGATTCTATTTCGCGCAGCAAAAATCTTTCGTGCTGCAACGCATGGAGTAGACATTCGGAGTCTTGGAATAAAAAATGGCACACGCATAATATACGAATATACCCCTGCAACAATATAATTTCACCGTCCGCTGGGAATTCTCGGGTGCTCTTCGAGTCCAAGTAGGTACGTGGGAACGAATAATTTGGGCAATATTGTCGTCGAATTTGTTCTCAACGAGCTTGAACGCCTTAGCGATTTTTTCGTCCCATAAGCTTTAAACTCTCCACGTGCACATCCCGAATAGAAATCCGGCTCCGGCTACAAAAAATACCTGATCAGGCATCCTGTTTTTTTGTCATGCCTTGATTAGGATTTTTTTATCAAGTCCTAATCATTTTTGTGACGCTTTTTCTGATTTCGGTCTGATCAGGGTAATAAATCAAGGCTTGATCACGGTGAAAAGTGAAGACCTGGCATGCAGTCCGAGGAGAGAAGTTTGCTGTTGCTTCGGATCATCTCATAACATTCTTCATTGCATTGACAACGAAATATCTAATTAAAATAGCATTTATTTTAATCAAATAGGTTTTTTACTACGATACTATTTGTTTCAAATATATTTTTTAGAATATCCAATAGAATATTTAATAAATCCAAAATCAATTGAAATACTTAATTTAGAGCTCTACCACAATGACTTTGTATCATAATCTGTCATTCCCTGGCCTTCTGAATGGATTTTTTTTGGAGTAAATGTTTTGCATCCACATGGGATCGAACCTAGAACCTACCTACCTATAGATACGCACAAGTGGTGGCATAAGAGATCACACCAATTCCTATTATTATTTGTTGTATCGCATATACTATATCAATTAGATAATTTCGTTGTGATAATTAGAGAGTTTTATCAAATATCATGCTATACATTTTTCAAACATAATCTATGTATATATACATACATACATACATACAGGGTGGAGAGGAGAGGAGGAGAGACAAAAATTCTATTCAATTTAAATTAAAAAAAAAAAATTTAATAAATTTTATATATATATATATATATATATATATATATATAAAACTCCTCTCTCTCCACCCTCTCTACCCCCCTCCCTTTCGATGTGTGTATTACAATCAAGACGGACCATTAATTCAATCGAACAGAAAAATGGTTGTCTCTACAAAAATTCTATTCAATTTAAATTTAAAAAAAATAAATAGATAAATTGAGTGGATTCGACTAAAATGTTTTTTCAACAGAGAAAACCGAATCACAGATTTATTAGGAATAAATAAAATATTAGGAATAATAAAAAATGTACGCATAGAGTGGACAATATGTCGCGACATTTTAACGACTCGCTAATATGAATAGTTCGTCTGGTGTTTGATAAGAGTTTAGGCGTGTGAAAGGTGCCAAACTGTGTAGAGGTCCAGTTACTTGACGATTGCTTGAAGCTAGCCAGATCAGGCGAATTGAATTAAGCCGTAAGTCCAGTTGCCTGAGCATCGCCTGAAGGTAGTCTTATCAGGCGAATTTATGCAAGCCGTAAGCCCACTTACTTGATCATCGCCTGAAGCTAGCTGGATCAGGTAACCGAAGGAAACGGTACATCCAGTTGCCTGCCTATCACCTGACTACCAACCGGATAAGGCGAATTAAGGCATACCTTAATGGGTAAAGCCACAGTAGAATTTTCAAAAAATCGATTTTATCGCTAAAACGGTGCTTTATCATCATGAGAATAAGTTACTTTTCGATTTATAGCAAGAATTCTTTTTACACCGACTTTGAGCGTATAACGTAAACCCACCTCTGGCACGGCCATAGAGTACCTAAAACTTTAAACGCGATTTTCTCGAAACAGATTTTTTCCAATTCAAATACCTACAACTTTTGAATAAAACAATATTTTTTAAATTCCGTACGTACATCTCCAGGTATTCTAAAGTAGATTGACGAGAATTTTTGTTTTTTGTTCTAGGTAAAAAATTGCAGATGCTAAATGTGACGCTGCGGAGCGCCTAAAAAAAGATAACGAAAGAAAATATTAGTAGTCGGGAATTTTGTACACCGAAAAAAAAAATTATTTATTTTCTAACAGCTTGTTATTCATACTAAATAGATGTGTAATTAATTTCACGAGTGAATCACTTTTTCATACGAAAAAAAATTGTTAAATTCGCACATGATATTGCACCCGTTACCGTGGTCTAACCCCTTAAGTGAGGCCTCCGTGCGTGATCAGGCCCGGATCAAATGTCAGGCCAGCCTGACAATATTTCTACTCGGGATACTTACGAACGCCCGGGATGTACAACTGGGGATTATAATTATTACGACGCCACATTCGTGATGCAGTGTCCTCATGCTGGGACGCAAGAGGGCGCGGGTTGTAGAAAGTTGTGCGGTGCCCGATTCGAGAGGCGAACGAGGCGGATAAAAATGGGCACGTGAATGAGGAGGAGGAGAATTGCCCGCAACACATTTATTCGATGGGCCGAACAAAACCGGAGAGAAATCGCATTGGGATATTAGTGGATGTGTGCGCGACGCTGCGTCGAGAGGTTCGCTATTCGACAGCATCAAATTGCGACGGTAGAGAGCCCGGCGGTTCCGTGTCACGGAGAGAAAGGAAAGAGAAGAAGAAAAAAAAAATGAAGGAATGATATTTCGTCGCGGGGAGAATGATCGCGCGAGCGAAGATTGCCGTCAACTTGCACGCTCACGATTTCGTATAATAACGACGAAAAAATATTATCGTCCATCTCTTCAATCTTGTCTTGTTTTTCCCCGCAAAAGCAAGAGGCTCCTGAGGACTTCTGATGGAGTCCATCAAAATTTCTTGAAGAACGTTGAATTGGATAAATTCGTTAAGGGAGACTTTGTCCTTGAAATCGGCGGGAGATGTTAGCGGCTCAACATGAGCAGCTGGAAGAAGAGGAGGGATGCCTCTATGGACCAGGCATTGCCGATTAGCGGTAATTATAAACACATTTGTGTAAACACATTACAAAACTTTAAACGCGTTTTTCTCGAAAACACGTTTTTAAAAATGGCTGACATTCTCCTGACCGCTGTAATTAACATATCGACCTGAAATTTGAAGAGCATACTCGGAAAATATGTCTTCACGGAATGACGGATCGTTTTTTCGATAGATACATTTTTGCATTTATTATTTATCTTTTTATGCGAAAACAAACGCGAAAATTCGATTTTTTTTAAATTGCCGCCATTTTCCGAAATTTGTACTAAACGAAAAACCCATCCGTCATTCCATGACCAAAGGGTCACAGATTGATAATATGCTTTGAATTTGTGTTTCAGATCGACAAAGAGGGGGCAGTGATGTCAGCCGTTTACCTCCCGCGATTTAAGGACCTGTTTTCGCGGAGCTGCAACGGCCGCCATTTTGGTTTTTTTTCAAAAAAAATAATTTTTTAACGTTCTGTATATCATGAATAAAAGCAAGAAAAAAACCGCACTCAAAAAGCTTTACTCGTTTCCTTTAAAAAAAATAAAATGTAAACACCTGAAATATGGCACTCCAAGGACAAAGTCTCCGTTAAAGAACGAACGCAATTCGGTTTACAAGCTCCTTGAACTTTGGTTTAATTTTTTTTGGAAGATGGGCCAATGGAAAAGGAGCACAGGGGAAAGGAGAAGAGGAGATGAAGAAACGGGAGATAAGCTTTGAGGGCTTGTATCTTGTTGACATTTGTTAAAACGTCAGTTTCTGGTTTTTGGTGAATTTTCACTATATGTCATCCCAAAAATATTCACGCAAAATTTCTAGTCGATGCATGAAAAATTGAGGGAGTTATCGGCGTTCTTTGGTAGGTTTCGCGAACTTTAAAGGGGTTTTTATCAAAATGAGTTTTTTTTTATCGGTGAACATGATAGAGCAAGGGGAGAGGAAACGAGGAAAGTGGAGATGAACTTTGAGGGCTTACACCTGGTTGAAATTCGGAAACTATCGACTGTTCTAAGGATTCCACGGAGGACCAAGGAGAGCGAGAGAAGAGGAGGCGAAAAAACGGGAGAAGAGTTTTGAGGACTTACACCTAGTTGAAATTTTTGAAATTGTCGATTTTTGGTTTTCGGCGAGTTCTCAGAATATAACATTTCAAAAATATTCTCTAATAATTTCAAGTCGATGTGATTAGGATTGAGGGAGTTATGAGCACAAATTCGGGCTCTATTTTCTTTCCTTGTCCTCACCATCCAATTATCTTCTTAAAAAAAGAAAAGTTGTCCCGAAAGCTGCGAGTGGCAAAAAAATATTTAGAGGTCGCTCAAGCCTCCCCAAAATTGAAATTTTCATTAAAAAATCGATTTTTTTCGTCCACTTCTCATCTACGAACTTTACGCTCTATAATTTTGAAATTAACCTCGCGGAAGCTCAAGCCGGCCAATGAATATTTAGCGGTCGCTCAGGAGCTTCGACATTCCCAGTTTTCGCCATTTTTTAAATCTTCCCACTTATAAATTTGACGCTTTGTAAAATTTTCAAAACTATCAATCCTTTTTTTTTAGAAAAAGATTTTTAAAATTTACCTCACACTGCTAACCCAAGAATCTTTGTACTCATGAAACAATTCTATACAGCTGTTTTGTCCGTCAAGAAAATTATAGGTCGTTATTTGTAAAAGTGAAATGACAGCTGTTTTCCGCGCATCGCAATGTGTCCCACAGTTGGTCTCGTTAGTCAAACTGCGGATCAATCGTAGCTGTACTCTGTGAAAAGCGACGCCATAACATAATAATACACAACAATACATAATAACACAACGTCCAATTCGTGTTTATTACAAATAATTATAATAAATTATTCAGAAAATGTGACAGTTCGTCATTTATTTTGTTTTCATGCTACAAGGAATTATAGTGCATGCGAGATTTATTTTTTGGCGGAAATTCTGAATTCCGAAAACCTTGAGCGACCACTAAATACTCATTGGCCGGCTGGAGCTTTCGCGAAGTTAATTTAAAAATGATAAAGCGTAAAAATTCTCAAGTGAGAAGTCGAAGAAAAAAAAATCCATTTTCAAATGAAAACTTGAATTTTTGGGAGGCATGAACGACCCCTGAATATTTGTTGACCCCTCGCAGCTTCCGTGACAATTTTATTTTCTTTAAAGAAGATAATTGGATGGCGAGAAAAAGGAAAAAAACAGAGCTCAAATTTGTGCCACCCTATGTATATGTACGCTAAATATATATATACATATATGTATATTTATCCAATGGCTAAACGAAATATTTGCAGACTCCGTTTTTCTGTGATCACTTTTCGAAAAAAAAAACAACAATTTTAGTGAAGATTATTTTGTTCGATAACTCTATTAAAAATGTAAAAGGTGTATAAAACCCTCCTCCTTGCAGAAAAAATAAATAAAAACCTGCCCACGTATTCCCCGGAAAAAAAATCACGAAAATTCCTCTTTTTTCGACCACAAGCTTATTTTGTTCGATAACTCTATTAAAAATGTAAAAGGTGTATAAAACCCTCCTCTTTACAGAAAAAAATAAATAAAAACCTGCACACGTACTCCCCGGAAAAAAAATCACGAAAATTCCTTTTTTTTCGACCACAAGCTGGCTGTAGCCCATTAAAAAACACAAGAGAGGAAGAGAGTGATAGAAAAAAGTTCGCTCCTGTATAGAAGCGTAGAGATCTCTCTTGCCCAAAAGTCCGAAACTCCTCTTTGGGTTTGCCCCGCCGGTAGAGACCCAAGAAATAATGTGATGGGACACTGGTTGTGGTCCGTTGCAACTTCCTTTTTCTACTCCTTATACTTCTCTACTTCTTGGCACCCCGCGCTCCCCTCGCCATTTTATCTTCGCTCTTCTGCACCTCTTCTTTTTCTTTCTCGTCTTCTGAAGGCTTAGGAGGCAAGAACGAAACAAGCCGGATGAGAGGGAATCGGTCTAAGAGTAATTTCCAGAAAATACTCCCACTCCTTCAACTTCTTCTCGGAGATTCTCTCTTTGCTCTCTCTCTCTCTCTCTCTCTCTCTCTCTCTCTCTCTCTTTCTCTCTCTCTCTCTCCTGCCCGCTCCCTCTTTCTTGCCTCCCGCACTCAGTAAGTAGTTACCGAAGTGTTCAGACGTTCCTCGAGAGTTGGTTGCGAGTTCTTCACCCTCGTTTCGGTCCTGGTCCTCCTCCGTGCACACCTTCCGGTACAAAGTCCAGAATTAACGGTCCCATCATCCGGGAGCTCCTCAGCCTCCTCTCGGCAAACGAGAAAGGCACTTTTCTCACAATACGCGTGGATTGGATTGTCCCCGAGCACTATTCAGGCTTCTGCGACTATCAGTCCTATACAATCCTATTTTCTTGCTCCCATCTAACCCTTCTTCCCAGGTGAACCACCATTTTACGAATGCGGAATCATTTGATTTCCTGACACAAAATCACCGATAACTTCCTACTGATTTTCGTTTTGTTCCTGACCATTTTCAATGTCTCAATTACCAATTTTTTAAATTAATCTTTCAACTTAAATAAAATGCTCGCCTCGACTACTGATCCTCGTCTCGATAGAGTTTTATTTCGTTGCCTCGAAATTCATTTGGATGCGCATAAATGCCGAGCATGGGGCAACATCGATTGGTGCAGGAAAACAATCGATTAATTGAATCAGCTTCAATTTTAGTGCTCACAATGTCAATTATAAATTTGCAGTGTTTTTTTTTGTAAATTGTGCGCTTGGTAATAATGAGAATATCAAAAACAATCATGATAATCACACAATCAAAAACAATAATAATCAAAACGATGATAAGTATGATGACGTTGATTATACAATAATCATGGGAGGCTGGGGTCAATTGGAAGGTTTTTGAGAAAATCGGTTAGTGTGACTTCATTTGATACTCATCGACCCCAGCCTCCCCTACTATTTGTCTTTACAACTAATATTATGTAGATTTATCTATGTCGTTTTGAAAGTCAAGAAATGCAAGATTTTTTATGTTAACTTTGTTCGTACAATACCAAAGAGAGTTCATATATATATTTCCCTTGGTCGGAAAGGGCAGGATTCATTTCGTTATTATATACATATAAATAATGTTTATAGAAAAATGATTAATATAATAAATTAATATTTTTGTTGACATATACAGAGTGCCCTGTAATTAATGGATAATCCTCTAACTGTCGATAGGTCAGATCATGTTCCACTATATGCTGGAATTCCGGTTTAGTAAAAGTCCCACGGTTTTCGAGATTTTGGCTGTATGTTTTTTTTTTAATCATCTGCTTTTGGTTTTTCGCATGCCATTTCTACAAATGATAACGTTTTTTGACAAGGTTAAAAAAAATCCGGTTGTTTGGTTTATCTAGAAAAGTCTCCTTTTTAACCTTCCATGTTAAGAAAACTTTATGGAAAAAGAGCTTATGCAGAATTTCCATACGAACCAATTCGACTTTGATAGCCTGCGGTGTGAAAAAATGTACTACGCATATCGTGCCAATTACTTTAACAAGTTTCTTTTTTTATCAACAGTTGCAGGATTATCCATCAACTACAGGACACCCTGTATACCATATATATATAGATATATATATACATCTGTATATATAAAATTCATACGAGACCGAATATATTCTCTTTTAGAGAATTTATATATATATATATATATATATATATATATATATATATATATATATATATATATATATATATATATACATATTAGGGTGATTCGTTTCAGGGTAACTTTTTTTTCTGACCCATCGTGCCCGAAAATCTTTAGAGGTCGCGAATCAAAATTGAAGGTTTCCCATCTGATTAACATTGAAAAAAATGTTTTTCTCATTATTAGTGTTACCATTCCGCGAATTTTGATATCGCGATATTTTCCAAGTGGATTCTCATAGGAAATATGATACTTTACAATAAAGTTCGTTGCGCCAAGTCCGTAAATTCAACCGTTTCAGCGGTATCATTATTTTAAGTGAATATTGTATGAAAATATCTATTCAAACGGCTGTAACGTCTAAGCTATTAGATATATCGAAAAAAATTCGAATGAGAACTATGTAGAGAAAGTAATTTGCTACAAAAAAAGTCTTATAAGCCGAGCCCGTAAATTCAACTCTTTCTCAGCTGGATGAAGTGAAATAAATAGATTTTTTTTGTTTAAAATATATATATATATATATATATATATATATATATATATATATATATATATATAAGAGAATATATTCGGTCTCGTATGAATTGTTTTTTTTTTCATAACAGAGATCGTTAGAATTTTCTTTGACCTGCCCTCTCCGACCGGAGGATATTCCCCCTGGTCGATAAAAGGGAACTGTATGCAGGGCGAAAAAAAATCCAATAAATTTTTTCCCTCTCCCTCTCTCTCTCTCACTCTCTCTCCCTGTCCAGCGATATCCCCCAACCGTAGTTTCGAATTTGCTTCGGGTCGGCGGCGGTTGAAAAAGCTTATCGCGTGCGCCGAGCGTCTAGGCCAAGTATGTTAAGCACAGAGGGCCTCCGTTTCGTATCTCTGCGTATACCCGGTCGGCCACGACTTCGGTAACATCGCCCCCGAATTGATTTTTAAAAAAGAGAAAAAAATCCACCGAAGGTTCGAAAAATATCGCGATGCCGGAAAATTGCACAGTGTAAAAAATAAATATAAATAAAATAGACGCCCACCGGAAATTGGAATTTTTTTTTTAATGCGTCGAATCATCAGCGAGCTGCGCTTTTGCCAGTACAAAGTGGCCACCATACACGTGTTGTGCACGCGCGGCACGTCAGCCGCTGCTGCTGCTTTACTCGTGTAGGCAAAATCATTTTTTTTCCAAGCTTCCCTCTCTTTCTGCCTTTTTTTTTGTTTTCTCATAAATCGATGAATCACGTGCGTCCGTAAGCAAGCCCGGGCGATCGCTGCTCTCTCGGAGAGTTATACACTATAAAAAACACGCGGCAAACGCGGGGGGAACGAATGAGCTCCCAACGTGACTCGAATCGTGGAAATTGCACATCGAGCACGCTTTTATTTAATATCCCTCTTGTTTTACACGTGGGACGCACACGGCGGGCTCGCTTTTTCAACTTTTCCTCCGTGCAACCCTCTCGCACCGCGCATGCACCGAGTGCGCGGGGGTGGGTGTGAAAACTTTGAATGGTCATATAAAAAACGACAAAGATTTCGCAATGACAGAATTATCAACGCAAAAACAACGAAGATTAAATTTTTCGAAATTTTATCCTTCGATCGATGACGAAATCGAATAATTATCATACCAAAGGATTATTTGTTCGAGAGCTCATTTATTCGGGAACATCTATTCAGATAGCGTGTGGTTGAGTCATGAAAATACAGATTCGAACAATCTACAACGTTCATATCTCCGAGAGAGAAAAAAAGTGAGTATCTAATGGGTGGGGATCGAAAATTCGAACGATCAATATTCACCGAAATATAAGGACCGAAATGTCGAATTCTGTGAAATGTTGAATAGTCCGTAAAATAGTTAATCGAAATTACGAATACAAAAATCTCGAAGTTAATTTATGGCGAAAACAAATATCGGATTTATCAAAATAACGAGAGATATAAAATTGACTCGCCTGTACATATACACCGAACAATTCGAGACGTCAAGTCGTCGGATTGTAAATATTACGACAGTTTACAATTTCCAATTCATGAAGGGGCTAGGCCACTCTAGAGGCTTTGTGAGGAATTTTTTTCAGAAAAACTAAAAAATAAATCGAGATTACAAAAAAGGGTGTTTATCATACATATCAGTGACTGTATACAATAATTTTTTCGAAGCGAGTCATTTCAAAATGGCCGTTGTCCAGCGTTTATCTCAAAACTGCATTTTTCAAGTTGGCCGGAAACATAACTCATACAATTTTCAACCGATTCACTTGAAATGTTAAATATATCTTGAAAAATACGTTGTCTATAGAAGTACGTAGAATTTTTTTTTTGTATTGCATAGTTCATTTGTTATTAACAATTATCTGACGATTTTTTAGGCAAACTTTTCCCTTTCCAAAAATTTTCCTAGGAAATCGTCAGATAATTGTTAATAACAAATGAACTATGCAATATAAAAAAAAATCCTAGTCAATCGGTTGAAAATTGTCTGAGTTATGTTTCCGGCCAACTTAAAAAACGCAGTTTTGAGATAAACGCTGGTCAGCCGCCATTTTGAAATGAATCGCTTCAACAAAAATTATTGTAAACAGTCACTGATATGTTTGATAAACACCCTTTTTTGTAATCTCGATTTATTTTGTAGTTTTTCTGAAAAAAAAAAATCCCAAAATGCCTGTTTTTCGGCCTCTAGACTGGCCTAGGCCTCAAAGCGAAGGGCCCAAAAAGTCGATTAGTTAAAATAGCGATGGGCCAAAATGGCAGTCGGTCCGGATAGCGAAAACTTAGGATCGAGCAATACTACTTGCACTTCAGAATGAAGATGGCAGATGGCGTTAGTGGTCAATCGGGTCAGGCAGCCATGCCATGTTCGCCATTTAGGTATTCGCCATTTCGGATCATCGATCATTGGCATTTCTAAGATCTACACATTCGAAGTTTGTGGTCTCGATATATGGCTTTTTGCCATAGACGGTATTACGAATATTAGATGCTCACTTTTTTATTTATTTCGGAGATATGAATGTTGTGGATTGTTCAAATCTGTATTTGTATGACTCAAACTGCAGATTATCTGAATATATGTTCTCGAATAAATCAGCTCTCGAATAAATAATCCTTCGGTGTAATAGTTATTCGTTTTCGTCATCGGCCAAAGGATAAAATTTCGAATAATTTAAACTTCGTTATTTTGAGAGTTCAAAACTCTGTCGTTTCGAAATCTTTGTCGTTCTATATTTGGTCATTTGACATTTTGATCCCCACCCTATCTAATATTGGTAATATATTCGAACCTCGATGTAATGAAATCCTTGATATGACGAAGATTTGTCCATTCCCTTCCGATAGACACCCGAAACATTAATACAACGACATAATCATACACATTATGCTCTAATTGCTAATTGCTTGTAAAAAATGCTCTAATTTAAACTTTTCTTTTTTTAACAAAATATCTCCATATTTATAATACTTATCTATATATATATATATATATATATATTAAAGAACATTTTAAGGGGCCAGTCTACTCAGAAAATGTCAAAAAATCGAAAGCAAGCAAGACTTGAAGAAATCGACGATGATGAGCAATCAGAAGGAATTTTGTACGGTGCCGGAATTGCCGATTGAGTTTAGGTAAGAGTTTTTCATAGTATAAACTTCAAACGCGTTTTTCTCGAACCAACGTTTTCAAAATCTAGCTCCATCGTATCTCTAAAATTAATAAACCGATTCTCTTGAAATTTGAACAACATATTGTAAACATGATTCGCAACAAGATGACTCTCGATGGTTTTTAAATTTTGATTTTTACTCTTTTTTTGCGAAAAACTGCGAAAAAAACGCATTTTTTTACTTTTTTCGTTTTTCATCTGCTATTTTTTTATTTTTTTATAAAACTTTATATCCAAGGGTCATATTGTAGCTGGTGGCATACTGAATCTAATGGACTTCGATTTTTTTGTTTCAGACAAGCCGTTGCCGAGTTGTGATGGAGTTACCTAGCCCACCTATTTTTGAGGCGTTACGTTAAACGATAGTTTTTGTACTTAAAAATGAATAAAAATGAATAAACATTTTTTTGAAATGTATTTCAAGACTTTATTTATCAAGCCCAACAACCTTTGTATTCACAGCTTCTATAAAATCCTCAAAAAAAATCGCGAAAATAACCTTTTTTGGTGGCTCCAAAGTGGACTGGCCCCTTAAGAACCATGATTTCGGTATAACGAAAACTCGATAGAACGAACTTCCCTTGAGACTCGTTATATCGATGTTCGGCTGTACCATCTTTAGGGAAAAGCCATCGTTCGGAAAAGGATCGTTCACCTCTTCGGCCTATCGCTACTTTAACTGATCGACTTTTCGGCCCTTCGCTTTAAGGGGTCATCTCACTTTAGACGCTAAAAAAGGCTATTTTCATTAATTTTTTCAATAGGTTTGTATTATAGATATTGATATAAAAGTTGTTTCTCTTAATAAATACACTTTCGAAATACATTAAAAAAAATGTAATGTATTTATGTAACCCGAACAAATTTTAAACGCGTTTTTCTCGAAACAACGTTTTTCGACGGCTTGTCGATAAAATCTTCGAAACTACTGAACCGATCCTTCTGAAATTTTAACCACATATTCTTTACAACTATAGTTATACCGCATGTCAAGGATTTTTAAAAATTTTATATTTACTATTTTTTTGCGAAAAACGGCGAAAAAAATACGTTTTTTTTTTCGAAAAATGTCCGCCGTTTTGTTATTTTTGCGTATATCAAAAATCGTATGACATGAACTATAGCCATAAACATACTGGAGATTATTATTTAACTGCAATTATTATTACCGTCACTATCATCATTGTTGATGATTGTCTTGTTATTTTTCATTGCCATTATTCTTATTATTATGTCTGATATTTTCGCAATCATTATCATTAGTGTATACGGATAGGAAAAATTATACACTGACAATATATTCAATTTCGAATTTTTGTAAGGGACAATATATCGTTCATCGTATTTTAAAGTTCGTATCGCGGAATTTCGCATTTCGAATAGCGGAATAATATTTTTCGAGAGAATGAAATTTTGATATGGAATTTTGAGACTTTCGTTGCTGGTTTCGTGTTTTTGGAACATTTGGGAAAATTGTTCGCAGGAAGGTACCGAAGCGTGTATTTCCACGCACGTGATTTACACTGACGATAAATACAAGAAGCAGCTTCACGAATGTTCCAACATTTGCTTACAGAAATGTTGTGGGAAAATGGAACTTTGCGAGCACGCGATACTCGGTATATTCTCGGCACCGAGACTCCGAAGATCTTCATTGTAGTTCGAGGCTTTTCAAAAGCGAACGCGTAGCGTCTCTTTTAATATAAAATTGTAAATAAAAAGGCATGTTACAGTAAATATACATATACCTACTACATATATTCATATATGTATATATCTATATATATAATTCAAAAGAAATATTTGCATAAGAATTGGTGCATTTCCATGCAAATGTTACGGCTGACGCGAGTAATTTCGCCCGACTTATTGTTGCGCGTACGTACAGTCGGGGAACGCGTGTGCATAACAAGGTGGAGAGCGAACTTCGAAAATATACGAGAAAATTATGGCGGAAGTGAATTCCGGAAGAGATGAAAATTGGGCGAAGATTGACTGTGTGTATCTTTTTCCCCTCTTTTTACCTTAATTCTCAGTCGCACATTCTAGCGGATGAATCGCAATACGGAAAAGGGTCGTTCTTCAAAAATGGTAAAATTCACGAAAAACTTTTTGTTTTTTTTTTTTTCAATTTATTTATTTATTCATTTATTTATCTAAAATACGTTTAGATTCTCGTTAAATGTTTATAATTCAAATCAATCTTTATTTTTTTATCATTCGTGTGCCAACTCTACGTCGAATTTCCTAAATAATATGATTTTTTTTCGTACAATTAAATATAATACGAGTTTATCTATTCCAACCTTGCGGTACTAGCTTATCTTATAAATATTTTACGCGTTTCATTATTATTAAATTCCATTATTGAATTATAATTGAATTATTCGATTATTGTAAAATTACTATTAAATTATTACGAGCTCATATAATAAATGTCGTACGCGTTTTGTTATTATTATATTCAATTATAGAATTATTATTGAATGATTCAATTATATTACTCAATTATTGCTCAATATATTACTCATTTATTATCAAATTAAATAAAACTATTACAAGATTATATCATAAATATCGTACGCATTTAATTATTGTCCAATTCAATCAATCAATCATTATTGAATTGTTCAATTATTATTAAATTATTATTAAATTTAATTAAACGATTACGAGCTCATATCATAAATATCGTACGCGTTTAATTATTATTAAATTCAATTATCAAATGATTGTTTAATTCAATTCGATTATCAAATTAATACTGAATTCGATTCCACCCTAAAATTAGCATTTTAAAAAGTAATTTGTTCTCTTATTGAAAAACAAATGACTTCAGCTTTATCGAAATCAATTCTACAGCGAATTATTTTTCTCGTCTCGTATAATCAAGTATTCTTCAAAAATAAAATATATACGAAAATATTGGGATAAAAGTTTGCGAATCTTGACGGTATCTCGCGATCTCGCGCATTTCAAGCGTCGAATCCTTCATCGTTTTCTATACATTCACATCTGCGCTTCCCCTGCGATCGCTCACTTTTCCTCTTTAGTTGCGGGCTCTCTTGCATCGGGCTCGCGTGGCCTACTTAGCGCGACGACGCTTCACGATATCCGCGCGTGGTCGACACGAGCGAGAGAGATGCTGCTACTTGCACCATCGGCATGCGAATTGAATGCATCTCTCGGCTCCGGAACATCGCGGAGAGAGAGAGAGAGAGAGAGAGAGAGAGAGAGAGAGAGAGAGAGAGAGCACAACTCGAGAATTTCTGCTGAACGAGCTCTGATGCTGGCGATCGGTATAATCAGCCAATCGTCTATCTGTTATTCAATATTATTTATTAACGACATGCGTTCGTACATGTAGACAGGACAGTATACGTCATCGTCAATTATTTTAATCTTTAATATTTCCATCTTTCATGCTCATATCATGCATATAGGACTGGATATTCTGGACCAGTTGTATCTATGTAATACTGGCTATCAGCACATCTGGTAATAACATGTAACGGTCCGTACGGGAACTTTGACCGACTGTATATTGGGCTGTGATTCATCAATTAAAACCTTTTTTTTTATCAATCGATCGGAAATTTTCTCATAAATGCGATAATTCTATCAGATTTGTGATATTTTTCTACTCAAAAAAGTTATAGTTGAAAATATAAACGCTACTTTCGCTACTTGGCGCTACTTTCGAAATTCGCTCTGGTTGCGCTAACCCAGTCCGTACCCAGAGGGTTAAGGGGGCGATACCTTTAGGTGAGGAGAACATGTGCTGATTTTCGTGATTTTTTTAAAAAGGAAAGATTACTTCGGTATTTTTGAGACTTAGGGTACGTTTTGTTACTAAGTTTGCTTTTACATGATATTTTGTTGTATTCATTTTCAATTTGGTATAGATATTTCTATCCTTATTGTCCAAAACGTGACCCGAGATATTTTTGGAAATTAAAAGCAAAAGTATTTTTTTTGCAGAGTTATGCAAAATTTTTTCGGAAAATTCTGTTTTTTTGTTTTGTTTCAAAACGAACCATTTCATCGGTTCTCAACGTTTCTCACTTTTTCTTGGTTCATATTCTGCGTATGAGGATCAATGGATGAAAAATCTTCTTGGGTTTTTTTCAGATTAATCGTGGCGACGCTACTTATCACGCCGTCTGACAATCTCCGCCGCAACCCGTTTAGAAGACCGTGCCATACCTCCTGCATTTTTAAAGATCAATCAAAAAATACCATGTAACAGCCAAAAAATAAATCTTACCGTTTGAAAAAAAAAATAATGAAAATCAGCATTTTTCCTCGACTAAAGGTATGTCCCCCCTTAGAATCATGTTTTGCCATACTTAAATATCGAGCGTGGCAGGCTAAGCAGGCCTTTTTTAATTCTTCGCGCAGATGAATTCAACAAGGTCTCATTCGATGCACAATTTTATGGTGGCCCTTACTGAGGCCAACAGAGTGACTGTCCAGAATTCAGACCCGGACAAAAATATTAGCTCTGATTATAGATCTCTATGATTCCATAGAAAATTCACCACTTTCGAAGCGGCGAAACAACTCTTCCTACGTTGGCCTCGATAGGACATGTTTGGTACCCACTTCCTCTGGCAACCGATGCGCTTTCGGGGCCGAATTTTTTGCCAGGTAATAACGGAGCATAGCATCCCACAAATGTGACATTTGGAACGGGACTTGCCGTTGTGAGGATAATTAAAATAGATGATGTTAACGCGTCGCACAAATGTCAGTTGTGACGATTCAACGGGACTCTATGGATATCGGGTATATTGCCAACTTGTAATTCGAGAAAATAGTGGACCTAACGCCATCTGTTGCCAGCTAGAGGTCTCACATGCAACCACATATATATATATATGTGTGTGTGTGTGTGTGTGTGTGTGTGTGTGTGTGTGTGTGTGTGTGCGTGCGTGCGTGCGTGTGTGTGTGTGTGTGTGTGTGTGTGTGTGTGTGTGTGTGTGTGTGTGTACACACACACATATGTACATATATATGTGTACTTTTTATTAGTTGAACTTTAGTTCGTAGGTATTTAATTTTCCACACCTTCTATTCAAATTTAACGAGTTATTATTTTTTTATCAATTGATATTTCTTATTTGAATTTGATAAATTTTATATTAAAGAAATGAAATGAAATTGAAATGCATTCCTATTTTAATTTGAGCGACTCTCCGAGCGACAAAATTCCTATCCCTCAACTATAAAAATAAACGCTTTCCTCAATCGAAACGAAGCTTCCCGTAGGATCATTCTATCCTTTACATCCTTAGGAATTTTGTCGTTCCCGGAGTCGCTCGAATTGAAATGCTAACGAATTTTTATTAACTTAGATTAAATTTAATTTAAATGAAATATATTAAATTCAAATTGGGAAGAATTGTGGTTGAAAAAAATAATAATCTATTAAATGTAAATACAATTTATTAAAAAATGTACATATATGTACATACGTCTATAGATGTATATGTGTGTACTTTTCATTCGTTGAACGTTCGTTCGCAACTGTATAATTTTTAATACATTTTGTTTGCATTAATTAATAATTTTTTTTATCCTTAAAAACAATTATCCGAATTCAATGCATCTTATATAAATAAAATTCAATACAATTCAATTAAAGTTCGTTACTATTTTCATTTAAGATACTTCGGGAACGACAACATTCCTATCTCTCAGCGATAAAAACCAAAACTTTTCTCAATGGAACCAAACATTTTCGAGGGATCACTCTGTTCTTAAGATCTCCAAGATTTTTAGTAAAATATCGAATCAACCTCGTCGATACTCATGAAAGCGTTCTTTCCACCATAATCAGCCCTCAAAATGACTATGCTGAGTTATAACGATTGATTATGATGAAAAAAATAATAATATACATTCAATTCTTCCGAGCTTACTTTTTCCACGGAAAACATGTTTTGCCGATTTTGCATCGAAGAGCGTAAATCGGATTCGGGAGGAGAGTGTAGGAGAAAAAGTGGAGGATTTGAATGGAACGGTGTCAAATCGCGGAGCGCTCAAGTCGAAAGCGCACCGTGAATTTGGCACGAGGTCGCGGGAAGATTTCTTTCCGCGCGTGGTGGCCGCTCCCAGAAGCGGGATCCAGCCAGCATCATCGCTGGCGAGGAGGAGAAAAGCCCCTCGCGCACGATCCTCTAGGCTCCGCGAGAAACTGATGGACTAACGGGCCTAATGAAAAATGCGGGTCCGTCTTTATGGGTCTTGTTCCCTCTCTCTCTCTCTCTCTCTCTCTCTCTCTCTCTCTCTCTCTCTCTCTCTCTCTCTCTCTCTCTCTCTCTCCTCTCTCAACGCCTGATACTTTCAAGCCTGCGTCGAAGAGGGACAAGCAATGCACAAATAAAATAACCCGAGATAAAAGAACGGTACGTCGAAGAGCAACAGAGTGAGAATGTCGCGTACGAGAAAGAGAGAGAAATAGGAAGATGGAAAAGAAAGATCGCCTTTCGAGGATTTGCGCCCATTGCTTGCATAAAATAATCCGGTGGTTGCTTGGCGTTCGTTAATTTATTCGCAGAAAAAAATGCATATCAAGTCGAATGACATAGAACTATAGTTGTACGAGCAATTATTCCTTACGATAAGATACCGAAACGCCCCCTCCCCGGCTCCGATCGAGCTGACATTTAGCGCAAACCTCCCTTTTAATATTTTGAGAAAACCCCTCAAGGGAGTTTTGGCGACTCGCAATAGTTTTCGAGATATTAAATTTTTTAGTATTTTTTTAAAGGTTCCGAAAATCAAAATTTGAAAAACATGTGTATTGATGAGAAATTAATAACCATTGGTCCAAAACTGACAAACTGAAGGAAATTATATTATAATAAAGAATAATATTGTATATAGAAACGTGTTCCTTAAGGGGAGATATACACCTAGATGGTCGAGGTCTAGGATTGAGAAGCTATGAACATTCCGTCGACCGTAGAAGACCTACACTATGGGTCTGGTATCGATGATTCCATGTAAGTTGACAAATTTCATGATTTATTAATTACCAAATTTTCAAACGCGTTGTTTGCAAAACCACGTTTTTCAAATCGGTGCCCAAAATTTCTCGAAAATCACCGAACCGATTGCCTTCAGGTTTTTTGTCGTTATTCTATACACCATTATCTAGTACTTGTCATAGGATTTTCTTTCCGTTACTTAGTTTTTGTTTTATAGGCAAAATAATAACTCATTTTTGTCCCAAAAATCATTATTTATGTTCAAACGTCCGCCATTTTGTCATAAATCGATATTTTCAAAATCGGCTATGACACGTACTAGATTATAGTATGTTATTTAATAATCTTTTTGGTTTTTTTTTCAGATGATTTTTGAAGAAACGCCGGTGGGTACCGTATACGCAGATTTTTTTACGACGCTCTAAGGATCATACAATATCCTTGTATATTTTTGATATTTTTAAATAAAGAAAATTAAACATATTTTCGTATGTTTATACTTTTAGTTGATTAGAACCCCAATCCGAAATTTCAAATAGTTTTCCTTGAAAAAAATAACAAAAATGACCTTTTTCCGACTCCTAGCTGTATATCTCCCCTTAAACGTTTCAATGGAAAAAGATGTATGTATCGAAACGTTATTTCGCTGTGGGTTTATATGAATATTTGTCTAACTGGAATAATTTCAAAAAGTTGTATATATAGATGTATATATGAATATTTACGAATAATAAACTAACTAATACGAAACTAACAAATTTATCAAAATAGAATATGTCCAATAATATTAGTGGTAGCAGCAAAATAATTGATAATGCTGTGATCGAGCTTTCGGAATATGTGATATCATCATTCATCGATTATTCTTACTATATTCTCCATGTTTCCAGTACTTTCCAATTAATTTTCAATTGTTCTCTGAAGTACATGAATTGATGCCTGATGATCTTTTGGTTCGATCGTAAACCCTCTTGTCGGTATTTTTTTTTCATTATTCATTATTCGCACTTGAGTTGTCTCGAAGGAACACTCGAAGATTGCAATCTTTAATTTGATTAATCTGAAGATTTTTTTATCATTACCAAACATTCATTTCGTATTGAGTGTACGACTGTTATTTCAAAGAACTACTGGGCCAGCATCTTAAATACAGATTCATTAATTGTTGATAAATCCTTATTTGCGTTAAATAGAGAAGTTGTCGCGTCATTCCGATTGATGGCATTATCTTTGACTTGTGACCCTTCCTAAGGGGTGAAAAGGGGTTTCAAATTGAAAATCGGGCTAAAATCAAAACATTCGTGGACAAATGTATGAACAAAAATATTTTTCATCACTAAAAAACGTATTCTTACTCGTTGTAGGGATAACCATAGGGCTAGATCGTTGCAGAGGTTCAATATTGCAAACTGTACATTTTGACGATTTCGGAGTTTATACAGATGAGAGATAAAGTCATTGTAAAGTTGAACAACGGACTTGCAGCGTTGTACGAGACGAACTTTGTGGAAACCAGACGTTCCCCTAGAGCGATTCCCATAGGCTGTCACCATGTACCATTGGGGGCCGGGTTGAAATTTCGAACTTTGAATGCTCCGACGGTTAAAAATTCCGAATTTTAATATTCCGAAATTTCCAGATGGGGCCGCGTTGAAATTCCGAACTTTGAATGATCAGAGCGGTCAAAACTCCGAAAGAATACTAGCCCGAAAGACCTAAACTCCAAAAATCTGAACACCGTCAAGATAATTCGGCTATGGAAGTTTTAAAAGTTTCAAAATTTTCAATAAATCGATGAATTATATCAAGAATTTGTTTTTTTTATTGAGACGTGATTTTGCGTCAATATTGAAATTTGTCTAGATAATGTTATACGTTTTACACAATTTACAGTCAACTGTGTAGACTTTTGCTGACATGATCTTGACGGTCGGGTTGAAATTCTGAACTTTGAATGCGCCGACGGTTAAAAATTCCTAATTTTAATGTTCCGAAATTACAAGGTTCGTCAAGATCATGCCAGCGAAAGTCTACACAGTTGACTGTAAATGATGTAGAACGTATATCATTGTTTAGACAAATTTCAAAATTGACGGAAAATCACTTCTTCCTAAAAAAAAGTCCTTGAAATAATGCGTCGATTTATAGAAAATTTTGAAACCTCTAAAACTTCCATAGCCGAATTATCTTGACGGTGTTCAGATTTTCGGAGTTTTGTAATTTCGGGTAAAATTCGGGTAAAATTCTTTCGGAGTTTTGATCTTTTGGGGTACTATTCTTTCAGAGTTTTGAGCGTTCTGATCATTCAAAGTTCGGTATGTCAACCCGGCCCCTACCATTGCTCATTTTCATTGTCCTCCGTGATCTTTGGCTCTGTAATTTCTTATTCCTTATCTCTGTATATTTTCGATTTTCGTTTATTATTTATTTATTCGTTTATTATTTATTTATTATTTATTTATTCGTTTATTATTTATTTATTATTTATTTATTCGTTTATTATTTATTTATTATTTCGTTTATTATTTATTTATTCGTTTATTATTTTTTTAATCTCCCTTTTCCAATTTCCGTTTTTAATTCAATTCTTTTCATTTTTACACAGAGTCATTTTTCTTTTGTTTTTCTATCGACCCTCTTTTGTGTTTCCTTGTACTTTTCCTTTATATTGTACAAAGCACGAGGATGGTGTGTCAGAGGACATTTTCGTCCTAAAACTTCGCTTGACTGCATTTGCGAATCTAAAAAAAAAAAAAACAGCAAGGCTTTCATCGCACGGAGAGGGCGCCAGTGTCCTATATATTGCTGCTCCGGTCTTCGTTGCAAGCTCATCATCACCGCGGCACTTGGCAGTTTCAAATTCCATTGTTCAAAACTTTCGCTACGTCGCGGGCAAAATGCAGAGGTTTTACGACCCCCCCCCCCCCCCCATCACGTATTTCAAAGGGAACAATAATATTATTAATTGATCGGGGTCACCAGAATAGAATAGCTTGTCGTCGTGAGCTCACTCGCGTCTTCGCGGACGGGAGTAAAAGCGTCGATTCTCTCTTTATTTGGTCGCACAGCCAAATGCGAATTCTGTGCGCTTGTTTTGCCGTCGTTTTTTTTTTTGACATTATTTTTTGACATCCTCAAACGAGTGTGTATCGTTGCATACGCGAGGAAGGTCGGGCGCATCCGTAAAGCGTACAATGATTTGTCAGTGACCCGCGCGCGATGAGGAATTCAAGAACGCATTCGGCAATCACAATTGCAGATAAGTCATTCGCCATTCTACCACATCGAACGCAGTGAATTTTAAATAGGACACGCGTGTGAGCCGCGACGCCCACGAATGAAAAAAAAAAAGAAAAGGGAAAAAGAAGAAAACAACAAAAACAAAAAAATGCAAAAAAATAAATGCATTCGTTTTTGCATTGGCTCTAACGCACAGTCATCGAACTTCGAACGTTCGCTGCGCAAATCGAAGCTCTCTCTCTCTCTCTCCCTCTCTTTCTCTCGCGCGGAAATTGCCTTACCTCGCGTACATTTTTCGATCGTAGGCCGAATTTGCATACGCGACCAGGCACATTGAAATTTTGTCCGCAAAAAAAACATTCAATAGCTCGTTAAATGCAAAAGCGACTTCGTATTAATGAAGATGCAAGAGATCAGTGAAAGTTTCGACGCCCAAAAGCGTCGAGTTCGCCGCGTTCGATCGTCGACCACAGAGCCAAAAGAAGCGCGCAGAAAAAAAAAAAACCATTTTTCCGAATCTCTTATCCGCGGATGATCTTCGCAAATTTGCAACCAGTTTGGATGATGTAAGCTCGAAACTAATTCCCGAAAAAAATCATCGAGATAATTAAATCCGATTGTCGTTTCGTCTTTTCAGCAAAATAAGTTGGTCAGTTTTTTTTTCGTTTTTCTTATCTCCCTCATTCGAGCGCAACGTTCGGCGAGGCAAAAACGGTTCGCACATTTTCCAGGGAACGATGTAATGAGCATACTTGGGGAAATTGCTGTGGCTCTATATAAAGTATGTTTCTCCGGGCAAAAGGCGAGACCGTGGGCAAAAACTCCGAGTCCCAAACGTCTGGAATGGTCGGCAGATAGAGGGAGAGAGAGAGAAAGATATGGGCCAAATAAATTCACTATATATATATATATATATATATATATATATATATATATATATATATATATATATATATATAGTATATGTTCATTTTTATGTAAACGTTATTTTGAAGACGTTGGAGTGTACATAATAGAGTATGGGGACGGTTTTCTACACGTGTATATATATCTTATTAGGGTGATTCGTTTCAGGGCAACTTTTTTTTACCCATCGTGCCCGAAATCCTTTAGTTGGTACCCAAAAACGAAGTTTCGCGAAAGGGGGGTGTTGTCAAAAAATATTTAGAGGTCGCGATTTAAAATTGAAGGTTTCCCATTTGATTAACATTGACAAAATTGTTTTTCTCATTATTAGTGTTACCATTCCGCAAATTTTGATATCGCGATATTTTCCAAGTGGGTTCTCATAGGAAATATGATACCCCACAATAAAGTTCATTGAGCCATGGCCGTAAATTCAACCGTTTCAGCGGTATCATTATTTCAAGTGAATATTGTGCGAAAATATCTATTCAAACGGCTGTAAAGCCTACGCTATTTAATATATCGAGAACAATTTAAATGAGGTCTTTGTAGAGAAAGTAATTTTCTACGAAAAAGTCTTATAAGCCGAGCCCGTAAATTCAACTCTTTCTCAGCTATAGGTGGATGAAGTAAAATGAATAGATTTTTTTTTTGTTAAAAAAAATCTATTTATAAATAAATAATATAGTAATAGAAATATAGTAAATATAGATAATAGAAATATAGTAAAATAAATAAATTTTTTTAAGCAAAAAAAAAATCTATTTATTTTACTTCATCCACCTATAGCTGAGAAAGAGTTGATGTACGGGCTCGGCTTATAAGACTTTTCTGTAGCAAATTACTTTCTCTACATAGTTCTCATTTGAATTTTTTTCGATATATCTAATAGCTTATGCGTTACAGCCGTTTGAATAGATATTTTCATACAATATTCACTTGAAATAATGATACCGCTGAAACGGTTGAATTTACGGACATGGCTCAATGAACTTTATTGTAAAGTATCATATTTCCTATGAGAACCCACTTGGAAAAAGTCGCGATATCAAAATTCGCGCAATGGTAACCATAATAATGAGAAAAAACATTTTTTTCAATGTTAATCAAATGGGAAACCTTCAATTTTGGTTCGCGACCTTTAAATATTTTTTGACAACACCCCCCTTTCGCGAAACTTCGTTTTTGGGTACCAACTATAGGTTTTCGGGCACGATGGGTCACAAAAAAAAAGTTGCCCTGAAACGAATCACCCTAGTATGTATATATAAATAAATATATATATATATATATATATATATATATATATATATATATATATATATATATATATATATATATATATATATATATATATATATATAACTATATATTGGTGGTCCAATTTTGAGCTCTATTTTTTTCGTTTTTCTCGCCAGCCTACTTTAAAGAAGAAAAAAATCGTCGCGAAAGCTGCGAACCGTCAAAAAATATTTTGAGGTCGCTAAAGCCTCCCAAAAATTCAAATTTTCCTTAAAGGATCGATTTTTTTTCGTCCATTTCTCATCCATGAATGTTCGGCTTCATAATTTGTAAAATAACCTCGCGAAAGCTCTAGCCGGCCAAGATATTTAGTGGTCGCTCAAGAGCTTCGAGATTTCGAATTTTCGCAAATCTTTTTTTACTCTTCTCACTCGTAAATTTTACGCTTTGTAAAATTTTCTAAACAATCTTTTTATCCTTACAAACGGATTTTTCAAATTTACCTCGCACTTCTAACCCAATAAAGCGACCTATAATTCTATTTACGGACACGAGCAGTAAATAATTAATTTATGAGACCAAAGATTATAATTCTTGGGTAAGAAGTGAGGGAAATTTGAAAAATCTGTTTCGAAAGAAAGACGGATTAATTGTTTTTAGCATTACACTACGCGTCAAATTTATAAGTGAGAAGAATAACAAAAATTGCGAAAATTGGAATTTTTTTTTCCTATCGCGAGGTTAATTCAAAAATTATAAAGCGTAAAATTCACGGGCGAGGGGTGGTCGAAAAAAAAATCAATTTTTTAATAAAAATTTGATGTTTTAGGAGGCTTGAGCGACCTCTTAATACTTTTTCACAGTTTTTAATTATTTTTTAACAAAGATAATTCGATAGTGGGAAAAAGGGAAAAAAAATAGAGAGCAAATTTGTGCCATGCTACTTAATATATATATATATATATATATATACACATACATATATCGCTCTCTCTCTCTCTATCTCGTTTATCTCTTCCTCTCTCCTATATGTCTGTATACATCACTCTGTTCCTCACATATAGGTATACATAAAGAGAGACAAAGAGAGGGCGAATGAGAAAAAGAGCGCTCTCGCAAAACGGATGAAGTGGAATTGGGCACACGCGGAGTGTGCAAGAGCGGTTAAGGTCTAAGGCAATTGCAGCAGCACGAGCACGAGCAGCCAGCTCGGTTCTCTTCTTTTCGAGGTACAGCCTGCTCGTGCACCGTGGCCGGGTGCAACGTGGCTCTTCCAGTGTATACAAGTTTGGCCGCTGCTGACTCTTTTCGTGGGGTGGGGCGCACAAAAAAAGAAGTGCAGCAGGGTCTAGTACGGATCAATTGGGGCAATGGCGATCGTCAGCGAAGGCAGCGGCGTTCTCGCGCGCCAATGAAAAATTCCCAAGTGACGTCGAAATGCCCTCTCGGTCGCGGTTGGAATTTTTTCGTACAAACGGTGGGAAATTATGATGATTTTTTTTTAATATGAGTTTTTTGGGAAGGTCTTTTCGAGGTAAACGAGAAGACAAAAAGCGGTTGGAATAAAAATAATGTTGAGTCTCGATAATCTTAAAAATTCAAAAAAGGAGTTCTTATTGCATAGTTTTAAAGCCGAAGATTTTATATTTTATTCGCAGCGGATTTTGTAAAAATTCAGCATTCATCAATTTTTTTATAACAAATGATTATAGTTATTTTTTAAATCGAACATGGAACTCGTTTTTCTATACTTTGTTTGGGGAGGGGAATTGTGAGGCAAGCGAGAGGAAAAGAAAATAGCGGGGTGAATAAAAATACTGTTAAGAGGTCTACGGAATATTGAAATTTGAAAAATAGGATTTTTTATTGCATTGCTTTATAGCCTAAGATTTTAACTTTTATTTGCAACGAAGATATTGTAAAAATTCATAATTTATCCATTTGTCGATAACAAATTATTCAAGTTATTTTTTTTAATCGAAAATTTAACTTTCTCTTCTATGATTTGTTTAGGAAGGGGGTTTTCGAGGCAAGCGAGAGGAAACAAATATTGGAAGGAATAAAAAGACTATCGAGGCGCTTACGTAAGCTTGGAATTTGTAAAATATGATTTTCTTATTGCATAGTTTTCTAGCCAAAATGTTTAACTTTTATTTTAAAAACAGAGCATGAGAATAAAAATAGTGTTGAGGGGTGCGATGAATCTTGAATTTTGAAAAATAGGATTTTTTATTTCATGGTTTTAGGACCTAAGATTTTAACATTCATTTGCAACGGAGATTCTCCAAAAATGCATTATTTATCAATTCGTCGATACCAAATGATTCAAGTAATTTTTTTAAATCGAAAATCGAACATTTTTTCTATATTTTGTTCAAAAAGGGAGTTTTTGAGGAAAACGAGCGCAAAAAAAATAACGGGTCGAAGAAAAAGGCTGCTGAGGGGTATACATAATCTTCAAATTTGAAAAAAGGGTTTTTTATTGCATGGTATTTTAGTCTAAAATTTCAACTTTTTTGGGGAAAAAAATAGCGGGTGGAATAAAAATAGTTTTGAGGGGTCTACGTAATCTTAAAATTTGAAAAATAGGATTTCTTCATCGCATAGTTTTATAGCCTAGAATTATGACTTTTATTTACAACGAAAACGGTAAACACTCATGGTTTATCAATTTGTCGACAACAAATGATTCAAGTTAATTAAAAAAATCGAAAATCGAACTTCTTCTGTTATACTTTGTTCAAGAAAGGGGATGTTGAGGAAAGCAAGAGGAAAATAAACAGCGGGAGGAATAAAAATACTATTGTAATCTCAAAATAGAAAAAAGATTTTTTTATTGCGCCGTTTTGTAGCTTAAGATTTCAACTTTTATTCGCAACGACCATTTTGTAAAAATTCGTAATTTATCCACTTATTAATAAAAAATATTTACATTACATTTTATTATCGAAAATCGAACGCTTTTTCGCACACTTTGTAATTTTCGTAATTTTCCAAATTTCGAAACAGTATCCCGTCAAACGAAAGTTGTATGATTACTAATGAAATAAAATAAAAGTATATGTTGGGCATATTTTCAAGTATTCGCGGCATAGGGAAGATGCGTCTCCTCGAGTGACCATCATACGACCGAAATCTTTGGTGCGGGGGCTCGAACGTTCGAGCCGCGGGGATATCGCGAGCGCGCGCGGCGTTGACGGGGCGGCCAACGACGAAGGCGGTGCTGCGATGTGTGTGCAGCGGGCTGCAGGCTGCACAGGCCCGATGCACTCTTGCCAGTGACGCCAGCACCGTCTATATACGCCCGGCATAGGGGCAATAGAGGGCAACGCACCCAGTCAGCCTTGGCATGAATTGAGTCTAGCAATGCGAAAGTGAGGCTTAGCTTTCGAGCTCGTCGTTCGCGAGAGCAAGCCACGAGGCCGAAGCTGTTAGAATATACTCGTTGGTTTTCATTTCTCTCTCTCTCTCTCTCTCTCTCTCTCTCTCTCTCTCTCTCTCTCTCTCTCTCTCTCTCTCTCTCTCGTCTCCTCAAGCCACGAGAACCGCGTCGAAGTCGACGTAGTATTTTATTTGGCGAATTGTGCAACGTCGAAATTAAAAGAAACGCGATAAATATAACTATGACCAATACCGCGAGAAGAAAAAAAAATTTCACCCGTCCACCGTCATTTTGATGCAATAATTACGTAAGTCTGATGGAAGTCGTTTCGTTGCATCAGTCGTAATTATTTAACGGGCTACATCTATCTAGGTGGGTCAAAAAATTGCATTTTCCAAAAATATTTTTAATCGATAGGATTACCTTTTAGCTTTATCCCCTGAAAATCCCATTTAAAAAATATTCTCAGAAATTTTCAAGATGTTCCGTTCAAAATCGAGGGAATTATGGGCGCTTACAGGCAGATTCCGCAAGCTGGCAAACTTTCAACGCGTTTTTCTCAAAATGATTTTTTTGAAGATCGGTCACCACGATACCTGAAAAATCACTGCACCCACCAACTTCAAATTTCACAAGAGTCTTTCACATCTCAAAAGCAGTGACTGAACGGAAACTTTTTTCTTGGTTCATAGTGTTTTTTTATTAATAAAAATAGAGCGTTTTTTCACTGAAAATCGGTACTTTCACTTTGTCCTAGAGACATCAAAAAAATATATATTTTATTAAATCCTTTCTCCAAGCATTACATAATTTCATGCGAAAATTAAATGCGTTTCATTCTTTGCGTATCTACCAAATTTATAAATATTTTACGAAGTAAAATTTCCAAAAGATAGTGAAATCCATACTCTCTAATGTAAAGAAGAAAAAATGGAAAACCTGCATCGGTTTTCCCAGAAAAATTTCACGAAAACTCTCATTTTTTCGGGCATGAACTAGGTGTAAACGCATTAAGGCGTAGCCTATAAAAACTATAATTCGAAAGATATGCGACGCTACGTTTTGTTCGCTTATTCTTAAAGTAGCATTGCTCGATCTAATCGGCAAACATATCAGTGCATTGATCACAAAATAACAATAACTATGGAAACCATGATTAGTCTGCATTGTAAGTTCCATAATACGATGGAGATTTGATTTAAAAAATTAAAACTAATTATTTTTCAATTATATAATTTCATTATATTCTCATATATATATATATATATATATGGCTAAACAAATATTTGTAGAGTCCGTTTTTCAGTGATCCCTTTTCGAAAAAAAACAAATATTTTGGAAACTTATTTCATTCGACAACCTACTTTAAATATCTATTATACATGGAAATGGTAATATAATTAATAAAAGTTAATCTAAGTCTTCAGAACGTGCTTAGAAAAAAAGCAGATGATTTAATACTTTTTCAATTGGTTGTTCATACCTATATATATATATATATATATATATATATATATATATATATATATATATATATATATATATATATATATATATATATATATATATATATATATATATATATATATATATATATCGATGCTACAGTAAACCCCATTTTCAGGGTGAACGCATGTTCCGTAGTAAAAAGAGGTTCCTTTGTTACAAATAGTTATTGCGGATAAAAACTCGAATTTACAGATAAAGGAATTTGAATTTTAGTTAAAACTCGTCTCAAACCCGAACAGTTTTAATGGATGATAAATTGGATCAAATTCTTAAGAACTATTTTTTCCTAGTTAAAACTAGTCTTAACTAAATGTTAAATTTATTTATCAGTAAATACAAGTTTTCACTAGCAATAAAACTAGTTGTAATAAAATCGTTCAGTCAGAACTAGTTTTTACTAGGAAAAACGCGTTTCCGCTGAAACCGAGTTTAAACTATAACATTTATATATACATGACATGCTATTTCCACAAATTTCCATTTAATCGAAAATCAAAATTGAACCTTTAGACCAGCGCGGAATCGTTCAATTGCTGGCGAATCAGCGTCATCCAAACCAAATTATTTCGTTGTTCCGGAATTCGTTACAGTGGTTTATTGTTTTCATCGCTCAATCACCGCATGTGAAAACACGTAAATTACTTTGACATTCGTGCTTCATTCGTAACATTCATCATACTCGAACTATCGATGCGAGGAGAAAATCGTGGCGTTGCCGTTGGATAAATGTTTCACTCGGTCTGGCTCGCACTGGACGTAACTACTTGAAATTTTACGAGGGACTCACTCAGCCACGAGCTCTCTCTCTCTCTCTCTCTCTCTCTCTCTCTCTCTCTCTCTCTCTCCCGCTCTCTTGAATGTTTCAGCATCGCTATTAATAGTTATCGCGGGTTCGCATTATGATTATGACGTTTCTGATTAGAACCAAACACGAATATGTATATTCAACGAGATATAATTATACAGGGTGTCCTTAAGAATGGATAATCCTGCAACTGTCGATAGGTCAGATCCTACTATATACCGCAATTTCAGTTTAGTTAAAGTCCCACGGTTTTCGAGATAAAAATCATCTGCTTTTGGTTTTTCGCATGCCATTTCTACAAATGATAATTTTTTTTGACCCGCTTGAAAAAAAATACTCTTGGTTATTTGTTTTATCTAGAAAAGTCTTCTTCTTAACCTTCAGTGTTAGGGGAACCTCTCTGGAAATTTTAAAAGATCGTTTTTTTTTGCATATTGTTATAGTGTGAACTTTCAATAATATTTAGAGACCAACCGGACCCTGAAATTCTAAAAATTGCCGAAGTTACACCTATTTTAGTGGAACAATGTGCGTCGATTTTGAACGCGATCATCTCGAGACTTCATATCTTGACACGGCGGGTTTGATATCTTGAGTAACTTTCACACTATTGACTTGACTTTGCACAGTTGGCGTTCAATCGTAGTCATTTTCGGTTCACGATCGAATTTTTTAATTGGACGAATTATTTGTTAATAACAATGACTTCAGCATGCTGTCTTTCAAGAGAAAAATGAGGTTTCCTTTGGAGAAGCTATCACTTTTCGTATTTTTCGAAATTTCGAAAAGTGGATAGTGAACCCACAGCCAGTTGGATATATTTGAAGAAAGCATTTTTTGTTTTCGTTTCAGATTGCATTTGAGCCTGGTAGAGATCCCGCTGTTTCGGGCCTCGCCGCTGGAGGACTGCAACGCCAACTGCAGCACCATGAACAATTTGAAAGATTTTCTTCCGAAAAAATTACATTGTACCCCCATGGAAATTTATCTATGTAAAATATATGCAGAAAATATATGCTACACATATATATATCGGTCGCATATATAGTGACGAAAAATAGAATAATACGTATATATTCAGTATATATGCACCAAATATATGACGCATATATGACTCATATATTTTCGATATATTTTTCTGCCCAAAACATATATGCTACGTTTAAACACTATATATGATACATATATGACGCATTTACGACGCATATATTTTCGATATATTTTCAATCTATTTTTTTGTCAGAAAAATATATCAAAAATGTATGCGTCATATATGACTCATATATGTGTCATTTATGCGTCATATATGACGCATACATTTTTGATACATATTCCTGACAAAAAATATATGCTGTGTGTAAACACTATTACAGTTAAACTTAATAAAACTTAAAACTTAAACTTAAAAAAAACTTAACTTACAGTTAAAGTACGCTAATACATATAAACACTATATACAGATATGCTACACTTATCTGTATATATGTGGCATATATGTACCATTTATGCAGTATATATGTGGTATGTATGCAGTGTGTATGCAACATATATGCTAAATATATGCGGTATCTATGCAGGGTAAATGCTACATATATCATTGATATATGATACATTGATATACAGTAATACCACGCATATACATCTCATATATAAAAACGTTACGAAAATTAGAATTTGGCACATATATGCAACATATATTTTCAATATGTGGCATACATTTCACATATATTACAATGATTAATAAAATAAATTTGCAGTATATTTTTGCGTATATAAATTTCCATGGGGGTAACCACAAACATTTGTACAATATGCTGGAAAAAAAATGAATTTATTCCAACCAATGTGTTACTAGAAAAAAAATCATCATTCTGACCCTTGAAATCTACCAGAGAGGGATACCCCGTTAAGGTAACTATGAAAAAAGATATTATGCAGAATTTTGATAGCCTGCGGTGTAAAAAAAATGCTCCGTTATTGTCGATTGATGTCATTTGTAGATATGCAATTCAGTGCGAGTTGTGTGCGGCCGTGTTGATGAATACTTGTTGTTATGGCATGCAAAAACCCAAAAGCAGATGATTTTCTCAAAAAAAGAACATCCCGTGCGGAAAACTGATAGGGCATCCCTAATAAAAATAAGGGCCTTTCAGGGCTTTCCTAGTGCTTTCCCTAGTAGGGATTTCCACAATGGGCCCAGACTTGGCCATTATCGGGATAAACTTGTAGGGATTTCCACAATAGGCCCCGACTTGGCCATTATGGGGATAAACCTGTAGGGATTTCCACAAAAGGACCCGACTTGGCCATTATAGGGATAAACCTGTAGAGATTTCCAAAATAGGCCCAGACTTGGCCAGTATAGGGATAAACAAGTAGGGATCTCCACAATAGGCCCAGATCTGACTATTATAGCGATAAACCAGTATAAATAGCTTAGGCTACATGGTTGATGGTATTTCAATTACTCAAATCGATTATATACATCGATCAAATAATATTATCGAACACAAATTGGGAAAAAGCGTAAGGGCATTAGCAAATAAAAAATCAACGAAGAACACAAATATGCAGACAAACATCAAACAGTATTTATTTATCAAATTAAAGAAACCTTTTACATAGATACAAACAATTACTCATGGTTTTACTCATACATGGAGAAATGCTAACGCATAAGTGTGAACAGTCCCAACCGGTTTTCTCGACATTTTTATAGCAACTAATTTCCGCTCAATACTCATCATAGGGGAAATTATTTCTTCTGAAGACTTCGCTGATATTTCCCATTCATAAACATTATCTGACTGTGGGATAAGTAAATAAATTGGTCTTTGTTTTCCAGATCTTTCCCTCAATGGAAATAGATTCTAGTGATTCAGTAGACCCATATATTTTTTTTATTTCTACTACACATCCATTCCTTAGAATGGATTATTTTTTATATTAATGTTGTCATGGCAGTTTGTCATAAAGGCTCACATGCAAATACGCAATCACATTTCTAGGCGTGCACACATACATAGACATGTACTCACTTCCAGACATATGCACGTGAACAATTACATAAAAACAAATACAGATATACCCTGACGCATTTAACATACACGTATATCCACTGATACGGATATTTTATGGCGCTGAAATGGTTACGATGAGGCGCCGTTGAGGCATTTTCAGGGCGCTAAAATGGTTTTGATGAGGCGCCATTGAGGCAACTTATAAGGCCCCGGTCGTTGCGCCTTTAATGGCCCTTGTTGACAAAGTGTGACCGGCCGCTAACGGCCCTCATGTGGTTTCCAGATGAGGGCCCGAATAAAGTTAGGGGAATATTATTGGGGCCCGATCACAGCCCCAACTCAATTTCCGCACGGGATAAAGCCCAAAATCTCGAAAACCGTGGGACTTTTACTAATCTGAAATTCCAGCATATAGTAGGACATGCTTCGACCTATCGAAAGTTGCAGGATTATCCATTCATAACAGGAAACCCTGTATATGTGTTCAGCTTCGTTTCGCTCTCTGGCGTCGCGCTTCATTTTGCTTGCATGGCAAGCTCCTATAAGGGGTTGCGTGGGATTCGAAGCCAAAAAAACATATTTTCTCTATTAAAAAAAATATAATATATAAATTATTTCATTAAAAACGTTAAGCACATAAAAGAGCACGATTTCAACAATAATAAAAAAATTTCATTCAAAAGTTTAGGATATTCAGCCAGGGGGCACCTGGTTTCCGGAGACCCTTAAAAGTGTCAGGATAACTCATGATAGTTTTATCTGAAATTAAAAAACCAATTTTTTTCTGTTCGTAGATAAATATAGCTCATAATTGAACGAAGGATTTTCAAAAGAATTGAAATTTGAGTTTTTGGCAGCCTTGTATGCAAAATAGTTCAATTTTTCGTACAATTTACACTACGTATAGCCTTGAAAAGTTAGTTGTAATCGAAAGAAAATCCTTCGTTCAATCACTAGTCAATGCTATTGTGAAGAAGTGTGCAAAATTTCAATATGATCGGTGCATTAGTTTCTGAGGAATCGTGTCCACCGACTTCAAAAATATTGTTTTGAGAAAAATGCGTTTACCTGCGTCGCTCCCGGCTGGTCTTTCCCAACAGGGGGAATTCCCAAAGGCTGTCTCTCCTAGACTTTTACTCCGATTGACTTAAAACTTTGGGAGAACATTCTAGACATATTGTACTATTAGATAATAAAATTTTTAAAAAATATCGATTTTTTTAAATGTTCAAGCCCGCGTAACCCCTTAAGCCACTTTTCCAAAAGCGCCTATCGAACCTTAGGCTCGACATGTGTGTTATCCCGGCCATATACAGAGCATATACCAGTACCCAAGGTATATACGCATATATACATACATGTGCATATAAACGACCCACAACGCGAAAATCGTGAACCAAAATTCGGTCCGACCCGGACGAGGGCTCGCCCGACCGGTGTTCTACACGAGATAGACGCCATTGTCACAGAGTGACACCACGGATTACTTATCCGTTACTCGGTTGGGTGACCCGCTCATCCAGGCGCTCCGATCAATTGCCAGCTGTTTTTTTTTTCACGTGGATTTAACTAGTGCAAGCTCTCGATGCAAAAAAGATCAGCAGAAAAAAAGTAGTCGAATGTGGAGACCCGGGTTTTGGCCAGTTTCCCAGAGCCCTCGTGTGCATTACGATTGGAGAAACGAAAGCAATAATCGTCATCATACGACGATAATATAATACGATAGTTACCAAAATACAGAAGAACATATTTTTCATTTGTAGATGAGAAATAAATGAGAGGAGCTTAAACTTTTGGTGAAAAAGAGACTTGGTTTCGAATGAGACCGTGCAGAAATGTATTGGGGAGTGTTCAGATCCTACCACATCCCATGGGCCATTTGGTAGGGAGTCCACATTGGAACCCAAGTGGATTCCGTACTACTTCCCGATTGTGTTCGTTTGAGCATTTTTTATTTAAAATGCTCAAGCGGTATTGTTGGGTCCCCAAAAAAAAATATCCGCTTGTGATCCCCTGCACAAACTTTTTGGGGAGTCCCAAGATGCACCCACACAGGGAGTCCTCATTGGGATTCAATTGGCTTCTGCACCGTTCCCCGACGAACGCCGTTTCAGAATTTGTACCACATTCGAAACGAAAATATGTGAAAAGTGTATGTTGATATTTTGTCAAAGTGCAGTAAAATAAATAACACGATAATTGCAGTAACTTTTTAGAGAGTCAAGTCGATTTTTAAGGTTGACTTTTTGTAGCGATTTATACTTTTTTATCGAGCTACATCTACCTAGGTGAGTCAACAAATTGCATTTTCCAAAAATATTTTTATTCGATGATATCACCTTTTATCTATATGCCCTTAAAATTTCATAAAATTATTCCTGAAATTGAATGAGCTTCAGCTACACCATACTTCAAACTTCAAAAGCATTTTTCTCGAAACATTGTTTTCAAAGTCGGTGGACATGATATCTCGACAACCACTTGATGGATTGTTTCCAAATTTATAGGCAACACGACGAGAAACGTTTAACGGTCGTTGACGATCTCACTTTTTCAAAACCGATCTTCATTTGTTAATAATTAAGTAAAAATGACGACTTTTTCCATAGATTTTGTATGCGCGAGTTTCAATTCGGGGCCACGTTGGTAAAAAAAAAAATATTTAAATAATCGGCGATCGTCAAAAACTCGTGTTTATTGTTAACTTGAATGACCCATTCGGTTTTTAGATTTCGGATGAACCGTTTGAGCTGGAGAGTGTCCACCGCCAACGTCACGAAATTTTTTCCTGTATTCTTTGGGTATTTTTTTTTTCAAAGACTCTCAATATATGTGCCTTGGTTAAAAAAAATGCGCTTCTCTTTCGCGAACGATTTCCCAGAACAAAAATCGAAAGTTGGCCATTTTTTTCGGGCCAAGATGAATCCCCTTAAGATAAGATTTGAACCTTTTTAAGATTCACTCATTTTGTGTGTGTGCGTGTGTGTGTGTGTGTGTATATATATATATATATATATATATATATATATATATTGTTTAGAAAAATTAACGTACAAGATGTGATGGGATCAATGAAGAATCGTATAGGATACTGTTAAAAACCTTGCGAATCCTTGAGGATTCAAATTGGAATCGTACAGTGAATTCCAATGAGGAATTCCGATTAGAATCCAATGTACGACCGTGACATTTTAGTATAGTCAGTATATCAGTCAGTATATGAGAAAGTCAGTATATCAGAAAGTAGGGACGAGTATGGGAATCCAATTGGATCCCAACGACAATTTCTGCACGGGAGGCAGTGCCAGCTCCCCCATTCCTCTGGCACATAGTGCGCCTCTCAGTTGCCATTGGTAAGGACGGTTTGCAAATATATTTTGGCTCTTCACAGCTTCGACGCGCCATGTACACACGCTATCTTCACTTCGAATGCACCCTGAGGGAAATAATTCGAAAGAGTTGGAATTCGTTCGCGTGCTTATCTCTCGGATCTTGGCATTTGTGGTCCTGCCATACTTTCCGGGCTAACCGAGAGAGCGAGAGAAAGGAAGAGGGAGAAAGGTGTATCATCCGTTCAAAAAATAAAAATCCTTAGTAGAGCAATGAAAAACATGGGAAAAAAGTGGAACTGGTCCAGCATTAAATAAATAATAAATCAATGCTACTTAATAAATCGCAAACCTTGCGGGTTTTTACGCATTACCCTTCCCAATTGAACCCTTTCCTGTCAGTCCCAACCCGCACTTCACTAATCCAACCTAACGTTCCGTTGCGTCCATAACCGACTTAAGCTACATTTTACCGCATTTGCCGAGGGCACGGAGAAACTGTGGAAAACCCGTACCAGAATAGACGGACCCATATTCTTCTGATTCTCTGGTGTACAATCGCTTTACTCAAGTATCTACACCGAGGTCTCAGGAGTATTGGCCTCCCGCTCATTGGTTGAGGCGCCAGCCGATGCTGAGCGGTCACCGCTCCGAGTATTGGCCATGAACAACGTTGCTCAACTCGCAGTACCGCCGAAGCCGAACCAAGTCTGCACGGAGAAAACAGGGGCCTCGAAGTTTAGAATTGACACTATGCTTCTAAAAAAAATATTATTCAATGTCAAAAAGTATTGAATGGAAGATAAAAATTGTAATTATGGTATAGTAATAATGAAGAAATTTTAATTTCAACCTACGATATGGCGCATAAACTGATATAAATAATACATTTTATTCGGCACATTGTGACTTTTTGTAGTATTCAGAAATATTTTGCCCACGTGATTGCAACAATTAGTTTCCAGTACTCTACAAGAAGTACGGTATAAAGAGTCACATTTTACTAACAACTTCGTAATATTTTACGCTATACGCCGGAAATTTATGCTATGCGTATAGTGAAATCTATACATACACGAAGATTCATGCTATACGTAGAGTAAAATCCATATGAAAACATAGCGTGTAATAAAGGTTGGTATTAAACAAAAAGTCCTATAAAGCACATAGGACTCGCGCCTATGCAAGAATAGTTTCAAATGTAATATGCACGCATCATTTTTACACTTCTATAACAAGTCTTAGAATTCCGAACTGGCAGTAAAATGCTATACTTTTCTAGCACTGTATATTAGAATTCTGGCAACCAGTGTTAGAATTTGAGGCCGTATTTTTCTCCGTGAGCCCATCTTCCATTGTCGATTACATATATATATATATATATATATATATATATATATATATAATTCATCTCGAGTATAACAATTGAACGATTTTGTGGAATATATTGTGTGTATTGAACCCAAACTTAATTTTCGCAGGACATCGACCAGCGCGTGCATTAAACACATTTCGGCACTATTTATACGCGAATATTAGCCACCGCAAATATGTATCACCTCCGAAAATTACGTTTCGCAATGCGTTTGCTCGTTTTGCTCTCGATGACGGACAATCCTGTCGGCCGCAGGCTCACGCTTTGAATAAAGAGAAGTGTGCGTATGAAATTTTAGCCCCGAAATTCCGCAGAAACGAACTAACTCTCGTGCATTGCTTTCGCTGTAACCACAACGTGGTACATGTATACATATATATATATATATATATATATATATATATATATATATATATATATATATATGTATACATGTTTGTCCGAGCTCGCGGGTACAATTTTCGAAGCATGCAGCACTTTTCGTTGGTGCGTATATAGCGTGCCTGTTTTGCTGGTACATAGAACGCGCGTATGTACTACACGCACACGCACATGCATATATACATACATAGAAAGAGAGAGTGAGAGAGAGAGAGAGTATGCTGGTAACCAGACTTCTCATGAACACAGTGCATGCAACTGAGGTTCTCGATCGCCATCCCTCTCTCTCTCTCTCTCTCTCTCTCTCTCTCTCTCTCTCTCTCTCTCTCTCTCCTCCTCTCGCCTGTTTTTTGCCTCTATCTAAAATCCATAAATATATAGATATATGCAGAGTATATTGAGAAAGTTGATATTAGCCATTCGACTTTGAGGACCGTCCTCATAGTAGCCTACTATCCCCGTATTTGAAATGATGTGATCCTTAATGTCTCCAAAATCGCCTTTGGATAAATGCAAGCATATTTACATAGGAGTAATTTCAAGAACTATCGTGTTCCCAAAATCAACGTTTTTCTGACAAATTTCAAAGACCGTTCTGAAGAAAGAAACGGATGTTTTGTTAGCCAACATTACGTAGATATAATGGGTTCGAAGTAGTTTTTTTTTCTGTTTATATGTGTGCGTGGGGAAAATACATATATACACATCTTCTTAGTTTCTACTTAAGAGACATCCCTTTATAACGTAAAGAAGAGCTCGTGGGCAAAAATGAACTCCGCGGGGAAGCTGAGGGATTACTTTATAGCCCCGGAATAGCAGATTGATCGTTGGGTCATTGAGTCACAAAATGTTTGAGTGTTGAAACTATAAACGCGTTTTCCTGACAACCACTTTTTCGTCAACTTCGTACGAGATAACTCGAAAACCATCGGATCGATTATTTTTAAAAATCGCACACTTTGAGGTAATATAATGACCGTTTATGTGAACCTAAAGTTCCTTGAAAATTGTTTTAAAAAACTACTTTTTTGCCGACAAATACTGGAATAAAAATTTCATGAAAAATATAACCTTTCTTCAAACACGTGCTGTTTTTCGAATTGTCGCTTTTTTTCTCATTTTTAAGGTTCACATAGAGCGTGTCGCTCTCAGAAATCTAAAACTTCTGGACTTTGATGTTTCAGATCAATGCGCCAAACGCTAGGTTGTACGCCGCGGAACAACTCAGGCGGCAACAGTCTCTAAAGCAAGTATCTTACAGTCGCAATTTATCATAAGAACATGAAAAAAATTGAAAAGTGAACTCATGAAATAACATGTGCATAAAATTTCGATCAGGTAGGATGAATAGTTCCAACACGAAAAGACGTAGAAAAAACGTTGTTTTTTTCGCCTACTTAAAAGGAGCTTCTCCCTTAAGGCCTTAGGCCACTCTAGAAGCCGAAAAATAGGCTTTTTGGGATTTTTTTAGATAAACTACAAAATAAATCGCGATTACAAAAAAGGGTGTTTATCATACATATCAGTGGCTGTGCAGCGTTTATCTCAAAACTGCATTTTTCAAGTTGACCGCAAACATAACTCAGACAATTTTCAACCGATTCATTTGAAATGTTGAATATATCTTGAAAAATACATTGTCTATGGAAGTACGTACGTTTTTCTTTATATTGCCCAGATTTTTAGGCATATTTTTCACTTTCCAAAAACTTGCCTAAAAAACCGTCCGATAATTGTTAATCACAAATGAACTATGCAATATAAAAAAAAAATCCTACGTACTTCCATAGACAGTGTATTTTTCAAGATATATTCACCATTTCAAGTGAATCGGTTGAAAACTGTCTGAGTTATGTTTGCGGCAAACTTAAAAAATGCAGTTTTGAGATAAACGCTGCACAGCCGCCATTTCGAAGGTAATCGTTTCAAAATAATTATTGTATACAGTCACTGATATGGATGATATCCACCCTCTTTTGTAATCTCGATTTATTTTGTAGTTTTTCTGAAGAAAAAAAAATCCCCAAAAAGCTTATTTTATTTGCGTGTGTGTGTGTGTGTGGAATTATAATAAGATGTTTACTATAGAACACAATAAAAATATTTTTTTCATTTGCATAAAGCGATGTTAAGATATATAAATACATGTGTGTGTATGTGTGTTCGGATCTGTGTATTTTTTTCAATTTATAAAAAATACCTCGTATTTATGTATTCAATTTTTTTTATATATATGTAGAATCAAAATAATATCTTTACTGTAAAGCACAATAAAAATATATTTTCTGTTGATATAAAGCGATATATATATATACACACACATGTGTGTGTGTGTGTGTGTGTGTGTGTGTGTGTGTGTGTGTGTGTATCGTGTTCGGGTCTGTGTATTTTTTAATTTGTAATAGAACATCTATGTTTTCCAATATAATTCTTTTTTTTCAATCAATTCAAATATTTAACATAATTATTTTTTCATATATGTAGAATCGAAATAATAGTTTTACTGTAGAGCACAATAAAAATACATTTTCCCTTGATATAAAGCTTTATTTCGATACTCATATATATTACTTTTTATACCGAAAATTTGATATAATATTTTTTATCTATATGCGAGATCGAAAAATATCTTCGCTGCGAGCCATAATAAAAATATATTCCTTATGCATACAAAGCGATATCTTGATATTCATTTTTCTCATAATGGGCCGAGGACTTTCGCGATTGCAAAAATTGGTGTTAACATCAATAGAAGTGATATAAATATATGGCCAGGAGTGAGGATAAATTTTTATGGTATCTCGTGATCCCCAAAAAGCTTACTTTATCGGCCTCTAGCAAGTACATGAGCTAGTGTAGTGAAGGCGAGCCGCGATGTGAAATTACGTCGCGAGCTGTGCGCGAAAAGAGGGCGAGAGCGAGGGAGGAGAGGAGTGAACGAACCAGCGGCCAGGAGAGAGGTGAGCGAGCGACGATGCAACAGGACGATCGATACAGTGATTGGCCATCCATCCGGAGGTATCATCACTGCCTTGGACGAAACGCGATGCAGCTCTTCGTTCAGCAACTGCAACTGCAACTTTTTTCGTCGCAGTATTCGCTGGCCAATCTTTGCACTCGTGGTGTCGGACAACGGAGAGGGGGAGAGAGAGAGAGAGAGAGAGAGAGAGAGAGAGAGAGAGAGAGAGAGAGAGAGAGAGAGGGAGAGAGAGAGAAGGGGAGAAGGAGTAAAGTTGCATTCCCGACCGGATAGAGAGGGAAAGAAGCAAATAGCGATAGTTGCATCGGGCAAGAGCGAGAGGGGGATTAATCTCGCGAGCACGCGGTGTGCCTGCTTCGTGTCGTTTGCCCCTCTCTATCTGGTGGGGTTGACGGTAGAGCCGGGCTGCCCCGCGACGCTAAAATATCAGCGGCGCGGCGGCGGGGGGCGTAAGGGGGCCCGGAGGGGGATAGACGAGGGAGGTGGTATACGCAGGAGAGAAAGAGAGAAAGAAGGAGAGAGTGCATCGACCATCGTACATTCGTAGTGGGGGCAAACATACTCGCTTTTGAAAAAAACCGCGAAGCTTTAAGAAGGCGCGCCGTACCCCCCACTATCGAGAGTACGAGCGACGCGGTCTTCTAGCCTCGACCATAGACCCATAGAGTGCTTCAAAGTGATATCTAACGCGGGTCTAACGCTGCATACACGCGCAGTCCTACCTCGGACTTTCGAAAAAAAATCGAAAATATCGGTGCGGACGTTTTGAGATTTGTCAAATAACAACATTGATCGCGTGCTATCACGAAACGCTTGCAGCGCCGTTTTTTAATTTATTTTTCGTTCGCTTGCACGGGACGTTTTGTATTTTGCAATTCGTGACAAAGTTTTTCGTTGCGCTGAAGGGTCTTTTGATCTTCGTTGATGATTTTTGGATAGGTTTCGGTTTTTGGGATTTGTTGATGATTTTTGGTTGAGTTCGTTTTTTCGTCGTCGTTGATGATTTCCGGTTGGGTTCGGGCTCACTTTTGGTTGATCATATTCGTTTGGGTTCGATCCTGCTCTTCGTCGATCATATTTGTTTGGCTTCAATTTGGCTTTCTGATGATCAGGTTCGTTTGGGTTTGATCCTGCTCTTCGTTGATAATGTTTGTTTGGGTTCGATTTGGCTTCTTGTTGATCGATTTCGTTTGAGTTTGACTCTGCGCTGCATTGATCATTTTTGTTGGAACCTGAGCCTGCTCTTCGTTGATCATTTTCGTTTGGGTTCAATCGTGCTTTTCGTTGATCATTTTTGGTTGGGTTTAATCCTGTTTTTCGTTGATCATTTTTGTTTGGATTAAATTCTGCTTTTCTTTGATCGTTTTTGAGTAGACTGAATTTTTACACTTTCTTGGTGATTTTTCTTCGGGGCTGTTTAGGTTTGGTGCTGGAAGTTTTTTTTTTAGATTTTTTCTGTCGCTTTTCGGTGTTTTTCTTGCGGTCGTCATTCGTCAGGCGGTTTTACGGATTTATACCCTTGAGAGAGTCTATTCTTTCTCATTTTACACTTTTATATTTTTCCTCGCCTATTTTCTCTCTCTCTCTCCCTCCTTTTCTCTTGAATTTTCTATTGCTCACGAACAACCCCACGAAGGGAGATTGATCTTTTTTTCGTCCTGCTTTTGTTCCTTCCGAAGCAACGATTTCGGAAGTAAACGGCAGGGGTTCGCATCCCTCTCTCTCTCTCTCTCTCTCTCTCTCTCTCTCTCCCTCTCTCTCTTACTCTTACACTCCGTGTGTGTCTGCATAGTTCTGGGTGGTACTCGACCATTTATTTGATCGTTTCTCGTCTCTTTCCCTCTTCCTTTTCTCCCCTTCGTATTCTTCGCTTTCACGAGCTCGAGCTTCTTTTCTCCCGATCGCTTTCTCGGGTTATGCCAAACCGGCAAGCCACCAGAAGCTATTCCAACCACCCTGCCCGGAGTTTCGTTTTTTTCCCCTCTCCTTTTTTTTATTTCTTCCTTTTTCTCCCTTCACGATCGCACGGGAAAAACGCGAAATGTTCCTCTTCCCTGAGTTCTCGCGCGATACAGACAATTCGCGTGCAGTCGAGAAATGTGTGTACAGTAGAATTTATTTTTATTTTTCTACTGGAAAAGCTCATTTTTTAAAGCTCCCGGTTCGTTGCTTCGAATTTCCGGAGAAAACGGATGCATCGCGTGCAAAAAATCTCGTCCGCTCGTATGATAGTCCTTTTTCGTCCTACTAGAATTCGGAAGGGAGCCAACGTATTGTGGATTTTTGGGAAAAAAAGCTCTCTCGTGGAGAATTCTCGAACCTAAAGAGCTGCCCATTGAAAAAAACGAAGTATGTTGCAGTGAAAATAGTTCGAAAAGTAGCAGTCTAAAACATTGTTCCGGCTTTTTTGGTTTTGGTTGGGGTCTTCTCGCAATAATTACCGCTTGTTTCAAATGTTGATTTAAAAAAAGTGAATTATCTACGACGAAGACACGATCTAACGAGGAATATAAAAATAATGTTTGTCAAACGAAGCAACTCGTTTATGTGTAATACTAAATAATGGTTTATAATGCCAAATAATTGTTTTTAGTACAAAATAATTATTATTATATTGTTTTTATAATATAAAAAATAAAGTTTTTATTATTATAAAAAACGTAAAGTTTTATAAAAAACAATATAATTACTATCATATTGTTTTTATTACAAAATAATTGTACAAATTTGGAACAAAATAAATATTTGCAATGCTCTTGTTGCGACATAAATGTTTGTGATACGAAATACTATTAATAATCCAAAGTTATTATGGATACTAAAAATACGAGAAACAAGGTTCCCCTTTCAGCGTATTTCGGGTAAAAAGAATGCTTGAAATTAGCCACCCTAAAGATCCAGTAAAAAGCTACGCTGCCCACCAAAGTGGATTTCCTTCGTCTCCGTTGGTGTAATATTGCTTATAAAAAAGTGATGCGTTTTCTCTCATCAAACATTTTCTTTGGCGCTTGTACTTTTTTTCCACATTCTCTGCCCTCGGTGAGACGTCAGAAGAGTGCTTCGAGTGAATAAGCGTTTGTTCACGTTCAAAGGAGATCTCTTTCCGCATGGATTTTTAATTTCTACGCAATACGAAACGGGATGTACTCGGGGTATGGATACTGCGATATTTCCGGAAGGAAAAACGAATATGAAAGAAGTTCCGAGGCTATAAAATTCTAGATGAAGTTAATGAGACACTAGCCGAACAATATTGATAAAATTAAAAAAAATCTTACATCCGTTCGATAAAATAAAAACCTCGAATTATTCCACGGAATAATACGAGGTTTTCATTTTATCGAACGGATGTGGGATTTTTTAAAATTTTATTAATATTGTGGGAATTTCTACAATATTTGTGTGAATGATCCTTCTTGTTTTTTAGGTATATAAAAAATGTAATTGTTGAAAATTTAAATAAAAAGAAGTTGTCTTCTTAATCATTTATCCACGTGCTTAAGCAAATTTGTTTGATTGTTTTTCAATTAATTAAAATATAATTAAATAAAACTCACGTACATAATTAGAGATAATTATGTACGTGATAATGTATATCACGTACATAATTATGTGATAATGTATATCACGTACATAAGAATATCATTTGAAAACACCAAAATAAATATAATATGAAGTGCTATTAAAAAAAAATCTAAAATTTGAATAATAAGTGATAAATATGAAACTCAATGTTCCTTTTGGATAATTAACATCGAATCGAAGAAAAGAGTAACCCAATGTTAGTCGATTTTGTTTTCACGACTTTTACATCACTTTCGATGAGTCGGAAGCGTGCAAATTTAATCATTTCAAATAATTTGTTCGTCTGCCGAAACAGCCGAATGCGCGCACGCGAAGCCGAAGAAAGCATACACGTTGAATAAAACAGTTCTCATCGTTCCGGAAGTAAAATACGGCGCGGTTTAATTGCACCGTAAACTCAAGTGATATATTGACTATCAAAACAGGAACACCGCGAGGAGTTTTACCGTTCGTTTGTTCCCGGCAAACTGTATCGTACCCTCGAGATTTTTTTTGCGGACAATTCCTTAGAATAACGTGGGTACGAATTTAAGAAAAACAAGGAAATTTTGACAACCTCCTTCTTCATTAATATATAACAGAGAACAAAAAGCGAAATATCGTAATTCGTAAACTGACAAATCTATTTTAAAAAAAATTAACTGTCATCATTAATTCGATTGATTAGTTAATTGATACAATGTCCATATTTGACATTTAATATTTAATATTTATATACATACGGTTCGTTGAGAATATGCATATATTAAAAAATGTTTATACAATATTAATATATATATATATATATATATATGTGCGTGTGTGTGTGTGTGTGAAATCATAATAAGATGTCTACTATAGAACACAATAAAAATATTTTTTCCATTTGCATAAAGCGATGTTAAGATATATAAATACATGTCTGTGTATGTGTGTTCGGATCTGTGTATTTTTTTCAATTTATAAAAAATACCTCGTATTTATTTATTCATTTTTTTTATATATATGTACAATCAAAATAATATCTTTACTGTAAAGCACAATAAAAATATATTTTCTGTTGATATAAAACGATATATATATATATATATATATATATATATATATATATATATATATATATATATATATATATATATATATATATACATGTGTGTGTGTGTGTGTCGTGTTCGGGTCTGTGTATTTTTTAATTTGTAATAGAACATCTATGTTTTCCAATATAATTATTTTTTTTCAATCAATTCAAATATTCAATATAATTATTTTCTCATATATGTAGAATCGAAATAATCGTTTTACTGTAGAGCACAATAAAAATACATTTTCCCTTGATATAAAGCTTCATTTCGATACTCATATATATTACTTTTTATGCCGAAAATTTTATATCACATTTTTTATCTGTATGCGAGATCGAAAAATATCTTCGCTGCGAACGATAATAAAAATATATTCCTTATGCATACAAAGCGATATATTGATATTCATTTTTCTCATAATGGGCCGAGGACTTTCGCGATTGCAAAAATTGGTGTTAACATCAATAGAAGTGATATAAATATATAGCCAGGAGTGAGGATAAATTTTTATGGTATCTCGTGAAAGCAAGCGACGGAGATATAGTTTTACAATAAAAGCTGGACGACCTACGTTTCTTTTCGAACCTGTTCGCAGACAGGATCGTGAAAAGCAAGAAGCAACTTCTTCTCTTGTATTAATATATTGTATACCTATGTAGCCCGTGACGACTTTCTCATCGTCGCCGTCTTCGTTGTGCTCGTCTCGTTGTCGTTTTCCTCGCTGCAAGCCGGAAACACGCTCGACATACCCCGCTCGCTGCTTTTTTCTTGTTTCGTCCATTATGTCTTAATGCACTCTTCCGCGGATTTTTGTCGTTACGTGCGGCGGGACGTTGCAATTTAATTATTTTTCGGTACACACGAGACCGAAATAGTTTTGAGGCACGATGGATTTTATTGGCATTGCAATATTGTCTAATTGCAACAAAATGTTTGCCAACAAATGAGCAAAATTTAAGGTCAATTTTTTCTGTTGTATCGACAATTGCATTCATCTTGTTTTTGAACCATATTTTTGTTTTTCGATTATTAGTGGTATTTAAAATGGAAAGAAAACGTTGTGCCACTAAATTAGTTTCTTTATAAATATAATTCATAAATATATCAATAGTAAGACTAAAAATAAATAATGATCAATATAAATTACGTATATGAATATATTAATAATTTTTATATATATATATATATATATATATATATATATATATATATATATCAATGATCAAACAAATAAATAATCACGAATAATCGAAAATTATTTCGATAAAATTAGGTTTTCTTCTTAATAGATAGAAACAACTAATATATCAACAAATAAAATCTATTAATCGATGATAATCGTAATAGAGATAATGTATAAATACTATTTTAATAATAAGATTGATACATAAAAATAAAATACTTTTCGTCCATCTAAAAATGTACATCTCTTATATAATATGTCTGCCATATTTTCCACAAATCATTTTTAGAAAATCAGTTGAAGAAAAAAAATATTTTCTCCCCAATCCAGGACTAATTTGGATATCAATGAACACTGCGTCGAGCTCAAATGAGGCGAGAATTTCGGGAGTCCCCCAAACGTGCGGCTAACAGATGGTTGAAAAGATAAATTCCATTTGAGGGACGTTTTGAATTGCCAAGCCAATAAAATCTACGTTGATCCGAGCGAAATCCTTTGGCGATTATGTCACGCGGCCATTCGCCGGCAGAATTGTTCGGTCAACAAACAATTTCCGGTCTCATGTCCCATTAGGTTTTGTTGGATGTCTTCGGAAAACTTCGAGCAGGGAGGAAGAGGGGGAGGGAGAGAGAGAGAGAGAGAGAGAGAGAGAGAGAGAGAGAGAGAGAGAGAGAGAGCGAACAAAGAGAGCTTTTCACCATTTATAACGATTTTCGTGGTCTCTTTCCTCGTGGAAAGGAGTTTACGTGTCTCAGATGCGCCCCTATTTTCTCCCTTATTTCGTACGTGACTTGGACAGCCACGTCACATTGGAGAAACGAGAAAAGAACGCGAAAGTACGGCAGACGGAATCCGGTGTTTCGTGAGCGTGTCTGTATAGACGAAAAGCTCGAAAGATTCGTGGGAAGGGGGGGGGGGCTTGCGATAATATCCGGAACATTGGTGTTACGTAACGGTATACACCTATGCATGAAGTTACCGGGGACAGGAAAGAAGCGAATTTGAAACATCATATGTTTATGAGAAGAGTATGTGGCTTCCGGATGGAGGCCGTGTTGAGGATCAGCGTTGTGCCGACGTTTCGCAAACGTTACAGTCTGCATCATCAGGGCTGAGAGCTCCGATACTGAAGCTCTCGTATCTCAGGCATCCCTTATATAGTTGCAGTCATCGTTCCAGATCGCTGCACCAGCCAATCAGATGTTTTAATTGATCAGCTGGTCAATTAAAAAAGTTTATCATCTGTTTAGTTTATCGTATGTTTAGTTTATCAAAAAAGTTTATCATATGTTTAGCTACTTTTACAATTAAAAAAGTTTATCATATGTTTAGCTACTTTCTCCCTGAGCAGAATTAACTTTACCCTTCGAGTCATAATTCGTAGCAAATCGTACATTTTTAATCGTGAATTCAATTTCGCGTATATGGAAACGTTAAGGGGCTGTGCCAGTGTGACAATTTAAAAAAATCGATTCTTTTTGTTGCCTTTTTCGACAGTTTATACTTTCAAGAATATCCTGTAAACATTTAAAGGCCGCATCTCTGATTATTGTATCTTGCAAAAATTGATAGTTAAATCTTTAAACGCGTTTTCCTCGAAATGAGATTTTTCAAATTTGCCGACATTGTAACTCAAAGAACAATTATCCGAATGACGTGAAATTTGAACTGAGTACTCTTGAATATATTTACTCTACAATGACGTAGAATATTTTTAATTGGATGAAAATTGACGATTTGGCATTGAAAAAAACGACCATTTTATAGGCAAGAAAACAGACTTTTTTCATAACTACGCCGTTTTGTTAGATTTTGATATTTTTCGAAAATCCTACGTCATTGTGCAGGAAATACCTTCCGGTTTAACGACATTTTTTTATTTTTCGGTTTCCGCTACTCAATCGGCGGGAATCATGTCATCAGTGGAGGAACTTTTTTTTTGCGCCTCGGAAGGCAGCGCATAAGTCGCTTGGATCTGCATATTTTTCTATGGAAAAATGATGTAAGATAGGTCGAATATAACCAAATATATTTTGAATTTGCGGAAACATTTAATTGAGTACTTTTCTTCCAAAAAAAATATCGAAAATCACCCAAATTTCCAGCTTTCACACTGGTATAGCCCCTTAAGAGATGTCTTAAACTCGATTGATTATTATCGCGAGCTATTATTTTTAATGAAAAATCAAAGTTTCGCATACTCGATGAATGGCTACTGCCATTTTTTTCTCCAAATTTCAATGAATGCCGATGTCTTTACCTCGATAAAATGATTCATTTCTTTTAAATAACGAACATTTTCGTTTATAACTAGAAAATGCAATATTTATTGCCATAACGATCTTTTTTGAGTTTGTTTGGAATTCTTATTAAAGATCGATAACCCAAAAATGATGTATAAAAGTGAAGAAGTGAGGTACGTGAAGAAGTAAGAAAAAACCCATTTGCCCATTTTCAACGAAGCGTGCTATTTGAATCCACATTATTCCCCCACAAAACGCAATCGATTTCGTACCACAGGACGATTGTTTGCCCCCAAACTCCGGACCACCCAAAGTACACCCGCGAAAAGCTCTCTGCTCCCAGATAAGTCACGACTCGATTCCATGTATATCGATCGATATGCACACGCGTGTTCTCCACGAAGACATACGCGACGGACTGCTTGTTAATGACCGGTCCACCAAAGGTAAGTCGCGGAATTTCATAGGAACTCAATGTTTTTCCGAAGTTATTCACAAAGTAATATCATCATTGTCATTGCGTGCATTTTTCCTGATCTATTTCCTAGTCCACACACGCACCCTTGTGGGTGTGTGTGTGTGTGTGTGTGTGTCACGATGCAATACGTCACAAGCTCAGAACTCTCCGATACGTGTTCCGAGGCAAAGAATAGGTGCATATTGTACATGTTCTCAGGAATAGTGCAATTCGTGTTGTGGCAAATGACAGCTATGCTGGAGAGAAACTACAAGAGAGGTAGGTGTGTGTGTGTGTGTAGGTGTATGTGTATTCAAGAGACGTCAGCTCTGTCAGAGAGAACGGGGAGGAATGATGTACATATACACATCCATCCATACATATGCCGAGGTATGTACACACCCCCAAACACACACCTACACGCACAAACACATATATCCATACGAAGGTGTGTGTTCACGTTGCATTTTCGATCTGCTCTCGAAGGAGTTCCATGAGTTATGTCGAGATATGGGTCTTCAGGGAGCGGACACGTACTGTAACATTGGACTGCATCTATAAGCTAAGCTATATGTACGTGTGGATGTATATATAGTTCAGTTTGTATAGTATTTCAAGCACCTATAATCATACACAGGGTATGGAACATGCCCGTGGATGAGGTACAGCACCCTTCAACTTACTAGGACCTCAACCTGTACATTGATGTATGTGGTAAGAGTTTCCGTTTCGTCGTCTACCGGAGCATAGATTGCCGAAGGTAAAAAGCAAATGCATATAACTCACACACCGGGGAACCACCGAATGGTGTGTGTAGAGAAGGGTAGGGTTGTGGCTGGCTGAAGAAAAAGGGCTTTTTATACAATATGTAGGTACGAGCTATCCAAGGATTCAACCCTCTATACGCTATCCTTATCTAAATGATATGGATAAAGGCAAAAAGGGCGGACATCGTGCTGAAAATGAAGTACGTTTATGGCGGATAGCTACAAGGCTCGTCATCTACATCCACCAGCGTCATTTTTCTCAACATCTTTTCCGTGAGTGCGTGTTTTTTTTTTTTTCACTTCCTCTATCGAGCTCACAACGTATCGGTTTTCCATTTTCTACGTGGCCTGAGGCTCGTAATTCAAGCTCAATCCTATTCACGTCTGGCTTCTTTTTTGGGAGATTATTTCTTATCGTTAACGTATCGTCTTGTGCATATCCATGATCCTTCGACTGAAGGATACTCGAAGCTTTTTTCGGGTCCTCTTCCTTCCCGGGGTAAGGAAAACGGGACGAGGGAAACGTGGGTTTAACTTGGTTAAGAATGTTGAGAAATGAGCGAAGGGTGTTCGTAGCTAAAATCTACTGGAAAAAGGTTGAGCAGGTTAAAAAATGTATTTTTATTGCATTCCCACGGTGGAAGCTTCAATTTTATGGGCTGGTACGATCCCATCTCTTTCACCTTTTTTTCATACAGTTGACATTCCACTTTTCCGGTTCCGCGCTCTACTATGCGCGGTCACCCATCCGAGTATTGGCTCGGGCCACAGCTGCTTGACATGGGGGTCCACTACTGGCGAGTAAAAGAATCGACTTTCCGGCAACTCAGCACGGTTGGTCATGAAAAATAGTGAATCCAGCTGTCATCAGTACATCGTGAAATCAGTCATTGACGTCAAAATCCTATCGCAAATTGCCTAAATTTGAGTTCTTTTTTTTTCTCGAAAGTGTAGAATTGGTGGAAAATTTGAAGTTGAGCTTTAATTCGACCATATCCCTGATGCTCTCACTTTTTGGGTGGTCGCATACGTCATGGCACGCTGCTTCGTTGGAGTCGATATATCATACAGTGGCTGGCAGCTTGCAGAACTCACGTGCGAGTATCTTCCCACACCATGGGTCTGAGATCTTGTCACAAATGTGGAAGTTGCCCGTGAGAGATCAGGATGCTATATTGCTATTAGCCCTCAACCTGTTCAGGCACCGAGGCAAGTCGAGATGAGCAAGGGCATGAATCCATTTGAAATTCCGTATTCCGTTCGCGTGCGTTATATGAAGCTCTTCCGGCACGCTCCGCTGGTAATCCACGTGCAGCATGATTCTCTTCCTATCTCCTCCCCTCAACGGGCTGCTGCATAGACATGTATGCAGTACCGTATGCCAACTACCTACCGGCGAAAATTTTGGTATATGTCTGATATATATTTCAGTTGGTGTGCAAGAATCTATTCCCGTTCGTGTATTTCATACCTCTGGCGTCTACACATTTATATCTCGCTAGTATTATAAAATTGTCTGTTCGTTCCTTTTTCCAAGTTGAAGCTAAGTCGGTAGAGCTAGAATATGATGCTGAGACATGTTCTGTTTTTGGAAATTGGGTTCTTCTGCTTAAGCAAAGTTGGCGTGAGAACAGCTGAAGCTTTTTTCCTGAACCTTCGGCATGTGATAGCAAACGCTTCCAGAATTCACCTGTACTTTGATTCATCTGGATCCGTCAAGTTAGTTCCAATGGTGATCAGCATCCATTCTTCTTGCTGACTGTGTGATTGCGAGTATGTATTGTACTATACAGGAAAAGTGTTTTTCGCAATACCCTTAGTATATAACACTCAATACGCTATGACCCAATACCAAATGTTCGCCATACACGTACTGTACACGTGCCATAAAGAAGAATCACCACCATGCTTTCAGAAAGCCAAGTTGTATCCACCGCAGTAGTCACGAAAAGTTATAACCTCCAGGTAACCAGAGTACTTCAAAGTCGTCGCAGTTGCCTTTTGGAGTTTCCCCTGTATGCCCGAGAGACTATCGGAAGTCAACCGACCGAAAGTGCATCGTCGTTCAAGCGAGGCAGATCTGATAAGCGTCAGAGATGCAAGACTGAGCTGTTAGATAGGATCTTTGCCGCCGCAATAAGGGCCATCGGGAATCAGTCCGTGTAGACTCGTCGATTGAGGCTGCGCAATAGCCTGGAGGATTGTGTACATGTGGATTGGGTGCGTCATAGTGATCGAAAACAGGCTGTTCTTGAGACGTGGGAAATGGTGCGATGTACATGTTCACAGAAGCTAATGGGGATCGCATGTAACGTTCTCATCAGTTTCGAAGACAACGGCACTGCATGGTTCTGCCAAAAGCATTCGTGTGTTGACATCAAATGATGCATGCTCTGCTCGCCGGTTGTCAGATGTTCGTCTTCGGAAAACGGCCAGCGGAAGTTCGCTGCTGGTAATTATTTGGAACGGTTCCAGCTAATGGGAATCTCAGAGAGAATTTCGCTGGAGTTGATCAGCTGGAGCAGTTCACGGTTAGAGTTTACGACGGAAAGAAAAGCAAGGTTGGCAAGGCTGATTCGACAAGTTTCATTTGATTGAAGATTCGCGATGATGTGAACGTGTACGTAATACCGATCTGCAATTGGTTCATTTTCCGCTGGTTTTAATTTGATTGTCGAGATTTGCCCAATGAGTTTTCCCGCTAGTACCATGGTCATCTTTGAACGCCGTGCTTTCGTTGCCCCCTCTCCCCAAACGGTCCACTCGGCCCAATTCAAATTGCTTTTGGTTGGTACTGTTTAATCGGACTACAAGCGCGCCGATCGATATATGGCAAATTGACTCGGTGCTCTTCCTGCATAACCGGACTCGTATACGCAGAGAGGTTTACGCAGCATGCATCGTAATCGATCCTCTCGTGAACAAGTCACGCATATATATAATTTCCGGCCTAGGTGTGCAAACGGAGAGCCGAGTTTACCTACCGTTCAAATGGACACAGTACCTCAACGTGTACTACAGCCCACCTATACTCCATATATAAATTGGTGGTAATTTGGACCACCGGCAACCTCATTGAGGCATGGGGCAGCTCAACAAAATCGATTGAAAAAATTTCCCTGCTACAATCATACAGCCAATGAACTTTTTCCCCAGCCAACGCAGAGCAATGAGCCTGGAAGACTCTTCAGTACGGTCACTTCCGGGCCAACGAGTTTTGGGTTAAGGTTCCGGAAGAAAAACTCCGCTTAACGGCAGACTTTCGTTCACATAATTTGACGTTTGGTGAGAGTGGTCTGGATTTGTACCATTGATGACAAAGTGAAATGCATATTACTGCAGTGTGTTGGATGGAGAAGCAGTGAAATGTATCACTGAAGTGGACGTGGAAAGTCGTTAAGCCATCGATTTACTCATGGAAGCATCGAAGAACGTAATTTTTGCTCGTTCATGTAGAAACGGATAACGATGTACTTGCACGATAACCCGGATTCCTAGAATTTTAGATTTGTGAGAAGATTGCAAGGGCTTTTGAAGGGTCCCGAGTACGTGCTGCTTTAACTTCACGACTCGAGCACCCGATTTTATGCCAGGTTCAAACGAAAGGACGAGCACAGTTGTCCCGTAATGAGGGAATTCGCCCGAGCTGAACTACCACGAAAGTTGGATAGGGGGGTCTATATTGGCACCAACGTTTCCGCGTATACGTGAATGCAGATCAAAGCCGCTCGCTTGCTCTTCGTGTCCTACGAGTAGACATTTTCGCGACAATCGAGGTGCGCACATGGGCTTAACCTCTGACAAATTCGGTCGTCGTACTAGACGACGATTCAGCGCATCCCAGCGCATCAGGCGCAACCTAATAACTATTCATAGCTCTTGGTTATCCGTTATAATCGCAATCATTGTGTATAATGAGTACTAGCAGGTACGCCAGACTCTCACCGTCCTCGACGACGTAATCCCTCGTGTAGGCACGTTTGAAAGCGCAGTCTGGCGGCAGACGTGGAAAACGCCGCCCAACGCGTACCGTTTCGAAATTCCCTGGATCTCGTTACCGCAACTACGGTAATCTCTAATATTCACAGCCGGTGCAGCTCTCCAAGCCGCAAAATCCTTCGGCCTCCGTCTGTGGCGTTTGCGCGGAATAAAGTGCAGCGTAGCTGTTGCACGCGTTTCGTGGTCGCCGTTCAACCGCGTCGGACCAACTGGACTCAACGATGAAAAGTTACCTGGAAAACTTTTGATTTTTCAACTCACACGTTTTCCTGCATCACCAAATAGGTTGGAGGGTGGAAAAGTTTGATGACTAAGTTTGCACTTTGCACATTCTGGTGAGCCATGGTGGTCCATTAAATGATTAATTCAACGGATCCGCTCGATACAGAATCTTCTGGCAGGAGTCTGCATCAAATGATCAATTGAACGGATTTACCTGATGCAAAATCTTCTGGCAGGAGACTGCATCAAATGATTAATTGAACGGATTTACCTGATGCAGAATCTTTTGGCAGGTGCCTGCATCAAATGATCAACTGAACGGATCCACTTGATGCAGAATCTTCAGCCAGGAGCCTGCATCAAATGATTCATGAAACCGGTCCACTTGATGCAGAATCTTCTGGCAGAAGCCTGCATCAAATGATCGATGGAACGTCACCACTTAGTGCAGAATCTTTTGATAGGAGCTTGCGTCAAACGATCAATTGAACGAATCCACTTGATACAGAATCTTCTGCTATTCATTTTCATTGAACCTCCAAGTGCTTTGGCCTTAAGCAAACTTTGGCAAACTGATCAGATCGACAAATCGTCTGCATCGAGCGTTCCCTTAGGTAACTGATCAGACTGGCAATCAAACGGACCCAACTTGCTTGTATTACAATACCAGTTCTTTTCTCTCCACAATCATGTGAACTGAACTATGAATTTACACTGTCGTTATGAGGTTGATCATTATTCTTGTAACGATGGACGAATGACCTCGATATGTTTTGGAGAGACTGACGATAAAATGTTTTCACCTCAGGGTGAAGAGCACAAAACGCTCCAGGTTGGAGGCGTCATTGAATACTGCACTTGTGATTTTAATTGCCGTGCACTTCGCTCTCTCGGTCCGTCTCGCCATCGTCGAACGGATTGATGTACATAGTGTCACAGTGAGCGAAATGCATTCGAAACTTTCATTCGATCTATACACCCACACAGATCAAACATATGTATATAGCAAAAGTATATATTGAAGCTTTTATATGAATGTTATGTTGGCTATCAACGAATCTGGCTATTTGAGGGCGGTCCTCGAAGTCCAGTGTCCTGAAAATCACTTTTTCATATACATACATGAATATTTAAAACATATCCCGTCCTGAAGTTTGCCAACGGACGAGCCTCGTCTCCAATCATTTTCCAACATCGGAGCATCTGGTACTCCACTCGGAAGACACGACAACGGCAGGAGCCCCAACCAATTAGCGACGAGTCAGCAGCGGAATAATGAAAAGGATTTTTTTTTTTTGCATCCGTAATATCCATCATTCGTTCTCCATTGTGAACATTTTGATTTACCATTTTGAGGTACATGTTGGTTTTTTCACATACATAAACGTTTGGCCGGGAAATATGGAAAATTCCGGAGCCGTCGGTGATACCTATTGTATTTCATAACTTCGGATTATTTTATCGATGCAGATATCAAATTCTCGTTATCTCGTTAAAAAAAAACCTGACATTCCTCGAACGTGAGCCAAAGCAGAGCTTTTACCCTTCCAATAATATCAATTTCAATTTCGTGTCATGATTTTCGGTTTTCTACCTCGACGAGTCGTGGACGCCGCAGGGGTCGGAGATACAATGACCTGTGTAAATCAATCCATCCATCCATTATCCGTGTAATAATAAAAACGAGGAATGTACCAGTCGTATTCGAAAATCACAAATTCTTTTTTTGTTAAGCAGTTTGTATAATAACAGTATATGTTAAAATGATTCCCTTCACCCATAATATGAATGTAAAATAAGTAAACTTACAATAATATAGATAAATATAACGATAATGTAATATTAATAAGCTTATAATAATGCGATATACGTAGAGGTCTGAGCCGATCGTTCGGGGCAATTTTGTCATAATTGAGTGAATTAAATAAACACAATTCAAATTACAGTTCATTCGTAATAAATAGATGAGAATTATTTTCCTTATTAAGGGCCTACGCCTAGTTGAGCGTTTTGAAAGTACCGATTTTTGATTTTCGACGGACTATCAGAATATAAAATTTCAAAAAAATTCTCCGAAAATTTCACATGAAATTTTAAAAAAATTCTCCGAAAATTTCGAACCGATCAAAATTGAGGGAGTTATGGGCGTTTATAGATAGGTTTCGCGTACCGGCGAACTTTAAAATCGTTTTTCTCGACATTACTTTTTCAAAATCAATAACCACGATATCTCCAGAATCACTCCACCGATCAACGGCAAATTTCACAAGCTTCTTTAATACATAAAAAAGCAGCGCTTGAACGAAGGCATTTTTTCTCAATGCATATTTTTTTTCAACGAAAGTAGAGCGTGTATTTCACCAAAAATCAATACTTTTACTTTGGACAGCGGCCATTTTTTCAAAAATCAATATCTTATCAAATCCTTCGTCCAAGCACTGGATTTCAAGAAAAAACACAATGCGTTTGATTTTCTTTATTTCGGATGATTTCTCTCCAAGCAATAAGGTAACGGTATCAATACTCGGAGGGTTAAGAGCGTCTCTATATTATAGGATTTATTGCTTATTTGAGGACCGTTTTTTTACGACAATGACTGGAACTAACGTCAAGCTCATAAGTTCTAGTTCTCAAAACACATGCATTAACCGTTGGAAAGTTGAATATGTTAATTTTTATGCATTTAAATGTTGAATAATAGCAAATGTACCGATTTTCGGACAACTGTTAGCGTTACGTCCCTGTGTTCGGCCACTATCAAGTCCCAATTTTCAGACACGTCCGTATAACCGACCATTATGAGGTCCTAGTTTTCGGACATCCAGAAATTGGTTGTAGATACATCGTTTAAATTGAACAGGTATTTAAGATCTCTTCCATTCATATATGGACATTTATATCGAAATGTACATATATAAATGGACATGTCAAAATTGAACAGGTATTTAAGATCTCTTCCATCCGTATATGGACAATAAGTAATACGGAATATATTTTTGCAACAAAATACAATTTTCTTCATTGGTGCGACCCGGACCTTACGAGGAGTTGAAAATAGAGCAATATTTGCAGTAGTCAACTGGGCAACAAAAATATTATTTCAAGCACGAGCATTTTTTAAATTATTTTTGTCTTCTTTGAGTAATAGTTTTTGCAAAGCTTCAAAATTTTGTTTGCGTAATTGCAACATGGTGTTATTTTCATTATCTTTTTTTGTGACTCAACCCCATTAAGCAATAATTTGATGTATTAGTTAAGAAAATAATCATCCGGGCGAATTTCGGAAACATAAGTGAGAAAAAAGCAGGCATCGATGCGGTATAACCTCGCGGCAAGCCGGGCACATAATCTCAAAATTTGTTTGCATCACGACTAGTCACGTTGTATTAAGGGGTTAGGACACAGTAACGGGTATAAAATCATGTGCGAATTTAATAATTTTTTTTTTTGGTATGCCAGAGTGATTTACTTATAAAATTAATTACACATCTATTTAGTATGAATATCAAACTTTTAGAAAATACATATTTTTTTTCGATGTACAAAATGGCCGACTACTCGAAACTTCTCGCAACAGCTTTTTTCCAAATGGCGTGACAAATAACTTCAACAATTTTCACTCGATTTACTTCAAATTTAAAAGTTATGTTCCGAATTGAATTTCGCAGAGAAGTTCGTACGGAATTTCTGATTAATGGAAAACTTTTCATTTTATGAGCAGTTTATGAGTAGTTATAACGAAATTTTTCACTGAAAATTCATTTCTTAAGTTCAAATACCTACAAATTTTGAATCAAACAACATTTTTTAAATCCCGTACGTACTTCTCTAGGTATTCTAAAGTAGATTGACGAGAATGTTTCTTTTTTGTTCTAGGTAAAAAATTGTGGATGCTAAATCTCACGCCGCGGAGCGCCTAAAAAAAAGATGACAAAAAAAATATTAGTGGTCGGCCATTTTGTCCATCGAAAAAAGAATTTATATTATCCAACAGCTTGATATTCATACTAAATAGGTGTGTAATTAATTTTATGAGTAAATCACTTTTTCATACGAAGAAAAATTGTTAAATTCGCACATGATTTTATACCCGTTACTGTGGCCCAACCCCTTAAATAATTTATCTATTATATAATCTACATGTAGGACACACGTACATCAATTGATTTTTTTCTTTTCTTTTCACAAAAATCGAGAACCAAGTAAGCAATAAGTACTCAAATAAGTGATTTATCGCAAGGTACGCAGTGAAACGAAACAGACAGCTTGGTGTCCGGTGTTTCGGTCTCTGTGGCCACGTGCCCTCGTACCAGTGATCGGACATGAGATTCGACCGTGGTACATGCGTGTGATGGATGGCCTAATCAATGGGGCCCTGATATTATTATATAAAATCTTATTGGAACCGAATTGTGACGACGGAGTCAAACAGTATGTTCAATTCGCTTTCGTTAGGTCATAAGTCTAGTCTAGAAATCGATAAACAATAAACCGCTATTACTATCACAAATTGCCGCAACTCTTTAGCTCTTCGGTTTAGAAAAGTGCATTCATGACATGACTGACTCACACTCGATAATGCGACTCGTCAATTTTACTACTAAAATTTCTTACTGGCGTACAATTTTCCAGTAAGGGGGCGTCCATTAATTACGTGAGGCGTTTAGGGGGGGGAGGGGGTCGAGCGAAATCTCACCCAATCTCACGTGGGGGAGAGGGGGGCTTCGGCAAATATCACGTAATTTTAGTAATTTTAGTAATTTTAGTAATTTTAGTAATGTTAGTAATTTTAGTAATCACGTAATTTTTATCACGTAGGGAGGGTCTCCCTACTACTTTACATGGTGGAGTAAATGGTACTACAACCGCAGTTACTTCTACTACAATTTATTTTCCGTGAACGTATGCATTTTGAAAAATCTCACGTGAGATTAGGGGAGGGGGGAGGGGGTCGAGCAAAATCTCACGCCATCTCACCAGGGGGAGAGGGGGGGTCGAAAAATCGCCAAAATCACCTCACGTAATTAATGGATGCCCCCTAATTAATTAATAATTGGAGGCTGAATAGGAAACGAATATTATTTTACGGTATCTGTAGATTATATTGCCAATATATAGTGAAATGTGTAATATACGGTCCGAACAGTGGCACCGCAAAGGATGTTTTTTAAACATCGGTCTGCACAAAGCACATTGTAAATATTTTATAATACAAAAATTGTACACGATACTTAAAACCATGCTCTTTAAAGTAAACCAAAATTGGAAAACCTGAACACGTTTTTCCAGAAAAAAAATCCGTTTTTTTTTCGACTACGATCTAAGTTAAGGGGGAATGACACCTCATCGCGGTCGGTATGGTAGAACAATTATAGATTCCCAAAAATCTCTGAAATGGCTCTTCAGATCCCGTCGAAACTTTGTCAAACGACATCAAATAGATAGACGAACACCTGTCTGCCCCTCAAATTTTCTGAATTGGAGAAAAAAAAATGTAGACTGACTTATGATAAGCCAATCTACGTTTTTTTCTCAAATTCGAAAAATTTGCGGGGCAGACAGCTGTTCGTCTATCTATTTGATGTCGTTTGGCAAAGTTTCGACGGGTTCTGAAGAGCCATTTCAGAGATTTTTGGGTATCTATAATTGTTCTACCATACCGACCGCGATGAGGTGTCATTCCGTCGTAACGGGTCTTCTCACTTTAGACGCTAAAAACGGCTATTATCATGCATTTTTTTGATAGGTTCATATTATAGATATTGATATAGAAGTTGTTACACTTAATAAATACACTTTCGAAATACATTTAATTTTTTTATATATTTATTTAAGTCACTATTTATAGACGAAAATGATAGTTAAGGGGTTACCCCCACTTGCGATTTTGAAAAAATCGATTTTTTTTATTGCATTTTTTTGAAGTATAAGTATCTGAGAATATGTCCTGAAAATTTCAAGTCGATCCGAACAAAATTGACTGAGATATGAGCGTTGAAAGAGAAGAATCCGCGTTAAAAGAGCGTTGAAAGAGATACTTTAAACGCGTTTTTCTCAAAATGGCATTTCTGAAGTCGGTGACCAAGATTACTCGAACACTACTGAACCGATCTTCTTGAAAGTTTGCAGGCTTATTTAATACAAAAAAATGTAGTCTTTAATGATTCGATCTTTTTTCGGAAAAAAAATGGCCGTTTTATAGCCAAAAAACGGCGGTTTTTTTTTCGTTAAAATCGAACCATTAACTTTGACTGTCCGCCATTTTGTGAAAAATGAATATTTTCAAAAATCCTTCGATTAAAGACTAGTTTATACTTCTATTTGACTAAATCCATCCGCATTTTTTTCTTCAGATGATCCACTTCGCCGCAATGTTGGTCAGCGCAAACCGTGTATATAAAAAAATTATTTCATTGACGGCCATTTGCCACTAAACAATGTAATATTCTTCAATAAAAAAATTACTGAAAGTTCTTCAAGATGTGTTCCTTAAGATGGTATATTGATCGATGAAAAAAGTTTTGTAGTTTTCTTTAAAAAAATTCATGAAAAAGGCCTTTTTTTGCGCTACAAGTGGGGGTACCGCCTTAAAAAAATTGTAGGTCTGCGCTGTTGATGAAATTTCGGAGATGGATCATCCGAAACAAAAAAGTCAAACGGTCTTAGATTCAGTATGTTAATGGCTATAGCGCATATCATACGCTTTTTGATATATGCAAAAATAACAAAATGGCGGACATTTTTTGAAAAAAAAAAGCAAAAAAACGTTTTTTTTTCACCATTTTTGGTAAAAAAAAAGTGAATATCAAAATGCTTAAAAATCCTTGATATGCGCTATAGCTATAGTTGTAAAGAATATGTGGTTCAAAATATCATAAGTTTCAGTAGTTTCGAAAATTTTATCTACAACCCGTCGAAAAACGTTGTTTCGAGAAAAACGCGTTAAAAGATTATTTGGGTTACATAAATACATAATTTAAAAAAAATGCATTTCGAAAGTGTATTTATTCAGTGTAACGACTTTTATATCAACATCTATAATATAAACCTATCAAATAAATTCATGAAAATAGCCTTTTTTAGTGTCTAAAGTGAGAGAACCCCTTAAGGGGGGATTGTCTTTTTTTTTCGCAAAATTTACCGCTTTTGGGAATTTTTTTGTGAAGAAAGTATACAACGGAAAACTTGTGAAACTTGGCATATAGTTTTATTGATCTGTTTACTACATACAAAAAAAATTTTAAACAATTTCATAAAAAAATCCGCCTCCCGCCCCCCTCGACGAGCGACGGTCCTTTTTTGATGGTGTGCACGATTTCTCAAAAACTATTTAAACGATTGCCTTCAAATTTGGGCAGAATGCTCAGCTGACATCCTTTTATCGTTTGATGAAGCAAAAAAGCAATACGTTTAATAGTTTTTTATTTATAACAAAAAATCGCTCAATTTTTTTCGAAAAATCGATACTTCAAGTTCAAAACGTCACCAAATCGTCAATTTTTTTTCCCTTCATCGAACGATAGCTCTATGTGTCTAAAGTAAAATGCTTTTTGGGTTTTTGTTGCAGGATGAACGTGAAGGTTGTAATCGTGTACACCATCAAAAAAGGACTATCGCGCTTCGAGGGGGGTGGGAGGCGGATTTTTTTATGAAATTGTTTAAAAATTTTTTTGTATGTAGTAAACAGATCAATAAAACTATATGCCAAGTTTCACAAGTTTTCCGTTGTATACTTTCTTCACAAAAAAATTCCCAAAAAGCGGTAAATTTTGCGAAAAAAAAGTCAATCCCCCCTAAATTCGTAACATATTCCATCCGTGATCGTTCTCGCTCTCTCTCTATCTGTCTCCCCCTCTCTCCCTAACTCGCGTTCTTCGGCCCTCCTCTTTTTCTCTTTCGCGCTCATTCTATCTCTCTCCCTCCCGCTTATTTACCCGCAAAATCAATTCAAAAGCAAACGAGTACTATACGGAGGACATTGACTCCGGTGAGGCCCCGAAACGCGCACAATGGCTGCGGTCGTGGCCGATGCAACAATAGGCCAGCCTATACGAGCATTACGATATTAAGGCCATGTGCCACACGCCAGAAAATTTCGACGCGGCCTCTCGTTACGTCGGTAGCGCAGATCTCGTAGTTTTTAGCTACGAGTCGCTACCGACGGACAGCGCAGCGATCGCGAATTCGGTCTCGATGCTTCGCACTGAGGCGAAGAGTCGAAGCCAAATAGACGGCGATCGCTGAGCGCGCGCGTGTGTGTGTGTGTTTGCTACGCCGCGGCAACCGCGTGGAGAAAGAACGAATACATTCTCGCATGCCGTTCGGTCGTACGCAAGCACCTTACGCCTATGTGTGTATCACACAATTCATACAACTATGCGTAGCGACCATGGTATGCTTGTATTGGAAGCATGCGCTCGCTCGGCAGGAGAGCCGTGAAACTTTGTTGCATTTTACTTTGTATATGCAGCCATCGAATCGATTTTTTTTCGACGACGGCCACAACCAAAAGACTCAGGCATTTTCCCATACTTATTCATATCATTTAAACAAATAAGCTCGAGCACAATTTGTAACATCGATGCCGCTTATCGTTAACGATATCGATCCCTGCCAAAATTTTGAGCGACCGAAATTGCTCGAGACTCACTCTACAAAAAAGTGGTAAAATTTTGCAATGCTCATTATTTAAACAAATGCGTTCAGCATTTTTATCTCTGCCAGGGTTCATATTTGGCAGCATTTTTGCTGGTCAGCTTCTCGAACAATCAAGATCGCTAGCCTCGCTCTACGGAAGAGCGGTGAAATTTTGCGATCGCGCATTGTTTAAACAAATGCCCTCGAATCGATTTTTTTGTCGACGACGGTCATCGGTGGAAATTTCTTTATCGTTGAACTTTCTAGCAAACGGGGTTTGCTAGAGACTCGTATGGTGGAAGGGTGCTAGCATTTTCCCATTCTTTTTAAATTAATTTAAACAAATAAGCTCAAAGACTATTTGGCATCTCGATGTCGCTCATCGTCGACGAATTCGATCTCTGCTAATATCTCGAGTCACGACCGAGATCGCTCGAGACTCACTCTACAAAAGAGTTGTAAAATTTTACAATGCTCTTTGTTTAAACAATTACGATCGGCATTTTTTTCTCTGCCATGGCGTATCTTCGGCAGGTTGTCTGCGGCCGACCAAATTCGCGAGCGAACGAGATCGACCGGGTCTCACTCTGCGAAAGAGTGGTAACATTTTATTATTACTAAATTATTTCTAATTATGCAAAAAAAATCGTTTAGCATTTTTCTCTCTGCCGGAATTCATCTTCGGCAGGTTTCTCCAAAGATCGAATTTTCTAGCAATGACGATCGGAGAAGTCTCGCTCTACAGAAGAGCGGTAAAATTTTACAATCGCAAATTGTTTAGAGGTCATCGGTGTAAAATTTTCGAAAAATCGTTTTGTTGGAAGCACTTTTCAAAAATCCTTGGAAACTTAAAAAATTTTACAATGCTCTCTGTCTCAACAATTGCGATCGGCATTTTTTTCTCTGCCATGGCTTATCTTCGGCAGGTTGCCTGCGGCCGACCAAATTCGCGAGCGAACGAGATCAACCGCGTCTCACTCGGCGAAAGAGTGGTCAAATTTTATTATTAATAAATTATTTCTAATTATGCAAAAAAAATCGTTTAGCATTTTTTCTCTCTGCCGGAATTCATCTTCGGCAGGTTTCTCCAAAGATCGAATTTTCTAGCAATGACGATCGGAGAAGTCTCGCTCTACAGAAGAGCGGTAAAATTTTACGATCGCAAATTGTTTAGAGGTCATCGGTGTAAAATTTTCGAAAAATCGTTTCGTTGGAAGCATTTTACAAAAATCCTTGGAAACAAAAAAAATTACAATGCTCTTTGTTTAAACAATTGCGTTCGCCATTTTTTTCTCTGCCATGGCTCATCTTCGGCAGGTTGGCTGCGGCCGACCAAATTCGCGAGCGAACGAGATCAACCGGGTCTCACTCTGCGAAAGAGTGGTAAAATTTTATTATTACTAAATTATTTCTAATCATGCAAAAAAAAATCATTTAGCATTTTTTCTCTCTGCCGGAATTCATCTTCGGCAGGTTTCTCCAAAGATCGAATTTTCTAGCAATGACGATCGGAGAAGTCTCGCCCTACAGAAGAGCGGTGAAATTTTACGATCGCAATATGTTTAAAGGACGACACCGGTGAAAAATTTTCGAAAAATCTTTTTTTTGGAAACCCTTAAAAAATCCTTATAACCTCCAAAAATATGATGAATATTCGTTTATAGCCGAAAAAAACAGTTTTAAAGTGGTTTTCGAGCTATTTTTATAGGAGAGTGTCCGGCGCTGAAAAGCGTCTTCGGCGATGCCATGCCGGTAGTCGCAATTCTCAACTCTTGTAAGCTTGTAATCTATGGGGATAAATTCACCGACTAAAAATAGTTTTATTTTCGACCAAAAGGTGGCATTAGATTACGGAAACAAAACTTCTTCAGGTCTATCGCCTAACCGTTAACTTCACACACGTTTTTTCTCCAAACCACGTTTTCGAAGTCGGGATGCAGCAGAACTTGAACAGTTTTCGTCCCCTCGACCAATCCAATTTCTTCAATTTTTCAAAGTGTTTTTTGAAGCGCTGTATCAATGTGAGAAATGGTCGCATCGAGATGAAAAAAAGCATTATGAAGCTTCAAGTTTCTAGTTTCGAGATCTGTCGTCAAAACAAATTTGTGAGCTACTGTAATCGCGCAATAATAAAAAATAACGAGAGAAAATTTATTTCCAAATTTTTTGGGTTTTTTTTCAAGGGTCCACGCGCTGGAGAATGTTATTTCAGTTAAATACATGTATAGGTCAGTTAGCTTGTTTATTCAGCTTCTATTTGGTTTTTTTTGTCTCTCCACGACAATTTCTTGCTGAGATATCCGACTTTGAATGTAAGAAGATCCTTTTGTCTTCGATCACCGTTATCTCAGCAACCAATGATTGCACGGGCAGCTTTGAAAACTTAAATAAATTTCCAACACGACCCTTCCGTTGATTTTTAGAAAAAAACATTTTTTCACCATTAATATTAATTTGAAAAAGCACCAAAAACTGACTTTTTATGGTTTTTCAGTAACTGTACTACTACTTTATATATTATAGTAAATGTACAATCCTTTAAGTATTGATGGAAAGACTAATGTTGCCCGGTTGTTTTTCTGCTTAATGTACCCCCAATAGCCCCGTACATTTTCAATTTGATCCATCGAACCATTTTTTCGGTTCGATTCATCAAAGTTTTACAAAACACAGGAAGAAGTGTATTGTTCTTAAACATCGTATAATCATCATCAGAATGAAAAAAAAACAATTTTCTTCGACTTTTTTCACAACTTTGACGTAGTTGCTTATTAATGTCAAGAAAAAAAAATTCGAAAAATTTCAATTTTTTTTTCTTCAAATTTGTCAAACATTTCAGGAAACAAGACTGACTCATTTTTACACGATTCGACCTTTGCGCACCATAATTTCACTCATCTTTAATTGCATTCATTAAAAGTTGAAACCCCCAAGCTGTATTCACTAGTCGATCTGAGAACTTGTATGAAATTAATTCTCGATATTTTCTGCGAAGGTTATTAGGGTTACAAAAAAAAATTTCTTCCAAAACTAATCTTTTTTTTAAAGAAAAAACCAATTAACATGTTTTTAACTAATATTTTTTTGGTAATGTTTTTCTACGTTTCGGTAAATAAATTAATCTAAAGTTTTTGTAAACTGTAACGTTTTTCAATTTTTGTTCATGCCTAGTTTGAAAAAAAAAACTGTTTTCTGCAACCCTAATAAGCTTCGTAGAAAATATCAAGAGTTAATCGCATAAATGTTCTCAGATCGACTATAGAATACAGTTTGGGGTTATCAACTTTTAATTAATGAAGTTAAACATGAGTGAAAATATAGTGCGCAAAGGCCAAATCGGGTAAAAAATGAGTCAGTATTGTTTCCTGAAATGTTTTACAAAATTAAAGAAATATTTTTAAAAAATTGAAATTTTATGAATTTCTTTTTCTTAAATTTAACAAGAGACTAGTGCAAATTTGTGAAAAAAGTCGAAGAAAATTGGTCTTTCCATTTTGATGATGATTACACGATGTTTAGAAACAATACACTTGTGCCTTTCATTGTTCTGTAAAATATTGATTAATCAGTCCGGAAAAACAGTTCGATGAATCTATTTGAAAATTAACAGGGCTATTGGGGCTACATTACGCTTGAAAAAAAAAACGCGGCAACATTAGTGTTTCCATCAATATTTGTAAAGTAGTAGTAGATTTACTGACAAACTATAAAAAGTCACTTTTTGTCCTTTTTTCAAATTAATGTTGAGAGTGAAAAAATGTTTTTCTGAAAGATCAACGAAAGGGGCTGGTAGGAAATTTATTAAAGTTTTCAAAGCTGCCCTTTAATTCCCGTTGCAATCATTGGTTGCTGAGATATCGATTATCAAAGACAAAAGGATCTTGTTTCATTTAAAGTCGGATATCTCAGCAAAAAATTGAAGTAGAGAGACAAAAAACCAAATTAAAGCTCAATCAACAAGCTAACTGACCTATACATTTAGTTACGTGGAAAAAAAATTAACTAGCCCGTGAACCCTTGAAAAAAAGAATAATAAATTTGGCAATTATTTTCTTCCGCTATTCTTATGATAGCGCGAAAACCGCAGCTCACAAAAAAAAGTTGCCAAAAAATCGCGAAACTAGAAACTTGAAGCTTCGAAGGCTTTTTTTTATCTCGATGCGACCATTTTTCACATAGATACAGTGCTTCGAAAAAACACTCCAAAAAAAGAAGAAATTTTCCGTTCCTTTAATTTTTCGGAGTAGTATATCAAAATTATGGTCGAAAACACAAACTTTTTATCCTCGTTACGATCGTTTAAAAATTATTTTTAAATTTTTCCCCGTATTTGACTTCTAAAACTAACATAATCAACGAAAATATTTCGCTCTTAGTTCCAGGATTAAATTAACGATAGTTGTACTGCGTTCCGCAGAGAGAGTATGAGGTTGAAGTTTATGTCGTTGGAACGCAACGAAAATTAATATTCGTGAATTCCTTTAATTTATTTTGGCAAACTTTGTTCACAAAAATCTTCTAACCATTTTTTAAGATGTTTATTTAGCGATCTACAATATAAATCTTAAAACAAAAGTTTTTCTATAACAATAAAAATATAAAAAATAAAATGTAGGCAAAAGCTTTCGTTGCGTTCAAACGATGTAAACTTCAACAGTATGGAGAGAGTTGACTGAAAACCAGTAGTGCTATAGCAACTCGTGTACCGCGATTTTCTATTCTTTTGACAAATAAACTCTTTTTACATACTTCAATATATACCTGATAAAACCTAAAAGTTCTTTTGACCATGTATTTTATTGGTTTCTTTAAAAAAAATCTTCAAAAAACGGCCGAAAATGGGCAGTGACGGTGGTGTTCTCCTTCCTTGACACACTGCGTCATTTTGACCTGAACGAATTTGAAATAAAATGCTGACTTACCCAAAATTGAAAGATTTCAATAATTTTTTACAACAATTCACCTGTGGAAAGGTGGTGACATCTTACCGTCCGTTTTAATAAATTTAAACAAATACCTCGACCATGATCCATATACACTTGGTCCACCGCTCGCCTCACGAAGGTATGGGTAAGGTGCTGATGTCATCAGACGACGGAGATTCAGCCCGGACAGTGGCTTATTCTCCTCGAAAAATTTCATCGGAAATATTGTGTCCATAGTCCACCAAGGAACGAAGAAGAAACTCTGTGTTACGCTGGTTTTTCTCAAAACACAATTTTTCAAAATGGCACGCAGCATAACTTAAAAAATTTTCATTATTTTCACTCCAAATTTTGAGTACATGTTTAAAATAACATTCCAAAGAGGAATACGTACGGGATTTTCTATGAGTTAGTTATAACATTAGTTATTACTAAATGATTGTCCTTTTTTTTCTGTCGAAAATTAAGATTTTGGTTTAATGCTCCCCAATTACACAAAAATTAATATTTTCACAATCCTCTACGTATTTCTCTAGCTATACTCGTGTAAATTAATAGAAATTTATTTATATTATTCTAAAATCGAATTTGAGTCAGCTATACTGCGTGCCGCAGAGCGTCTCAAATTCAACATGCCTCTCCAGAATAGCTCCAGCCTCACCTTTTGGCATAATTTTTTAATATACATTTCATTTTGGTCACTCGAAGATAAGACTAATAACATCCTTGAATATTAATAGTCTCTTATTTGTCCTACAAAAAAAAATCGAGAAATATCACTCAAGTTTTGACGTTTACAGTGGTGTAAGCCCTTATGATAAAACGAGCGTGCGCTCTTGATTTCTATCGATTTTGTTCAAATTTTAACCAGACATTGTTCATATCATCATGCAAGTTTGAGTGAAATTTCAGAACAGTTGACTACTTAGATTGGGAGATAATGGATTTTTCAATAGCAACTTTTAATACTGCAGGGTCTGCATTGGCCGAAAATCACGTCACATAATTCAGCGTACCATTCTTTTGGGTTATTCATTTTGAGGAAAAATTATGATTAGATAGCAAACTAGTTAGGGAACGAGTGAAAAAAGTTTAGATTGTCTTTACTATTCAGTTTTGCTTAAGACGTTCAGTAACGACAGAATAACTCTCGGTAAAAAATATTTGTCCCTATAATAAGAAGACATTATGCAACACCGTAGAACAGTATTGGTCAATATGTCGAGAAAAAAGATAATTATCGTGTTCCTAAAGTTAGAAACTTTTAACGTAAAAAGAAATGTTTGCGTTATAAACATTAATATTTCATATTGCTATCCTTGTGTCTTTTTATAGAGGACAAATATTTGTTACGGAAAGCAGACGCTGCAGTGTTAAAAGTTGCAATTTTAAAACCCATTATCTTCGAATCTAAATAGTCGACTGTTCTGATATTTCACTGAAACATGCATAATCATACGAACAATGTCAGGTTAAAATTTGAACAAAATCTATAAAAATCAAGAGCGCATGCTTGTTCTACCTTAACACGTTCAACCGTTGACCATTCAATTCTGTTGAAGATGCAAGAAGGCTCTAGCGTCCTCGCCCTTTGTTTTGAAACATGCATACGTAAGCGAAAGGCCTTGCACAGATTGGTGGTGCGATCCATGGCAAGATATTGTTCCTTGCGGTCAGCCTTGCTGGTGCTCTCGGAGAGATTGGAGACAGCAGTGATATCCTCGCGACACCGGGACTGTATATTGTCGCCGCGACGATTGATGCAGTTTCTCATCCTCGGCAGTACGTACTTGCTGCCGTGGATAAATCCAATGGTCCATCTAGATGGTAAATCCGACGCTACATTAGTTCTGGTTCCTACATGAAAGCCCAGGTCACCCTGAGCACCATACATTAGTATGGTGCTCAGGGTGAAGCTATCGAGGAATCGCCACAGGTCCACAAATCATCCATGTTTGAGACGTTATAGTTTAGCGTTCGTAGGCAAAGGGTCTTGAATTTCGTGCCTCATTTTAGTCGCACACTGCTCAGGAAATGAAAAATATGCGATCTGCGATTTTTTCACGAATAAATACCGAGGTATTTCTGCGAAGAGCAAATAAACTTGGGTTTCTTGCATCCGAGCCGTTGGCTATTTGACACATCAGCGAGCGGGAAAGCAATGCGAGGGAAGATCGTGGCAAATTACAAAGTACGTAAATTGAGGTTATAAGGTTATAGCACGTACGTACCTTGACTTCCGGTGTTTTCCTCGATTGATGTTCCTCGATCTTCTTCGCGTAATCGGCCGCGGCGGTTTTCTCGTTGATTATTTCGTTGTCGGGATTTCTCGTCGGTGGTGTGCCTGCGTCCTGAGGCGTTGTTCACAGCAAAAAAAAACTCATCAAAGCGCGACGAAAACAAACTGCACTCTATCACTATTTCCACTATTCACATTCTATACCACACTCTATCACACACATCGTATGAAATATAATTCGAACGAATGTGCGAGGTTAAGGCTCCGGCTTTCGACCTGTCAAAAAATAAATTGTTCCGGAAGGAGGCGAGCGCGGTCGGTCAAAACTGTCGAAGTGAGCTGCGCGCCGCCAGTGAGAAAACGGATGAACTGAACGCTCGCTCCGGTACCTGATATTTTGAGCTTTGTTGGTACATATTTGCTACATTTATGTAAAAATTTCAAAATGCTTTTTCTCCGCCATTTGTTCATGAAAACAGCTGAAACAAAGCTCAAAATGTGTGCTTTTTCACTGTCGAGAGCATGATTCGCGCCAAATTAATGACAATGCGATGCAATGGTCAATAATTCACAGTTTTTCGCATGGTAACCACAAACTGCAAATTTTTTTTCGAAATTTTGGAAAATTTCACGAATCATGCTCTCGGAGCAAGCGTCCTGCATGCACACAACAAATTTCATTCCAATTGATTGTTCCGTTTGGGAGAATTCCTATTTCAAAATTTCGAAGCGGTCGGAGGCGTGTGGCACATGGCCTTAACACCGAAAACGGAGCCGCAAGTAATGCCGAGCCTCAGCGTACACGCAACTAGATGCGGAACAAAAGCCGGCCATTCACCCCCCCCCCCCCCCCACACGCACACATTTCCACGCAAAAGTGACTTTGACGACATTCGTCGCCGAGGACCATACTCAAAATGGCCAATTGTCCCCATACTCAACATTACGCACCTTCCAATGTCTTCAAAATCACCTCAAGATGAAAGTAAGCATATTCAGCCAATGCCCCCAAAGCAGCCAGCAGTGCCGACAGCCAACGTTGCATATAACGGTTTCAAATTTCCCCTCCCCATTGACACGTACCTACTAATTTGCTCTAAACAATACTCGCGGAGATTTCAGGCCAATTTGCGAAATACCGCGAGAGAAATCAGATATTGTGCTTCGAACGAACACGGGGCGCATGTACGAAATTCTCGGTATGAATTTTCGTGCACAGTTTCATGAAAATGCGAATTGGGTTCCGGCGAGGACGGACGAAAATGGTTAAAAACACAATAATTGATAGTGCAGTCCAGTCATACACAAAGTGTGCCGAAAAAAAACAACTTCATATCTCCCAATAAATGGAAAGAAAATTTCATCAAGTTACAGTGGAATTAAGGCCTTAGGTCACAGTAACGGGTATAAAATCACGTGCGAATTTAACAATTTTTTTTTCGTAGGAAAAAGTTATTCACTCAAAATTGATTACACATCTATTTAGTGTGAATATCAAGTTGTTTGAAAAAATGTATTTTTTTTTCGATATACAAAATGGCCGACTACTCGAAATTTCTCGAAACAGCTGTTTTTCAATTGGCGTGACAAATAACTTCAACAATTTTCACTCGAATTACTTCAAATTTAAATGTTATGTGCCTAATTGCATTTCGCAGAGAAGTACGTACGGAATTTCTGATTAATCGAAAACTTTTCATTTTATGAGCAGTTTATGAGCAGTTATTACGAAATTTTTCACTGAAAATTCATTTCTTAAGTTCAAATACCTACAACTTTTGAATGAAACAATATTTTTTAAATTCCGTACGTTCTCCTCTAGGTATTCTAATGTAGATTGACGAGAATTTTTGTTTTTTGCTGTAGGTAAAAAATTGCGGATGCTAAATGTCACGCCGCGAATCGCCTAAGAAAAGATAAGAAAATATTAGTAGTCTAATATTTAGTATTAATAGAAAGTTACTAATAATAGAAAGTATTATTAGTAACTAGTATTGGTATTGGTAACTAGTATTAGTATTAGTATTAATAATACTTACTAATAATAGAAAGTATTAGTTTGTACATGGAAAAAAAATTCCAACAGCTTGATATTCATACTAAATAGATGTGTAATTAATTTTATGAGTGAATCACTTTGATCATATGAAAAAAAAATTGTTAAATTCGCACATGAATTTATACCCGTTACTGTGGGGTATGAATTGTTGTGTTTTTGTACGATTTTCTGAATTTGTACGATTTGTACGAAAACACAACAATATATTGTTGTGTTTTTGTACGATTTTCGGCAAAAGTACGATATCCGGGGCGCCAAGGTTTGACGGTAAATTTAGGATTATCGAGTCGAAGTAAACAGAATATGAAGTGGTAAAAGTTGATATTTCGCTTATTTTGCGTTCAAATTCGAATTTTTCGATAGTTATCGAAACTGACGATTTTTGCGAATTTGAGAATTTTAACAATAGGCAAGGTAACGAGGAAATGTATAGTTTCGACAGTGTCTCGGAAGCCAAAATTGTATTTTAAATACCCCTACCATGTTTTCCTCGCTTATGAGTGCGACTAGACAGAGAGTAAAGTAGTAGTTTTGATCGCTAGGAGTCCGAAGGGAGATTAAAAGTGTACGGTACATCCCTCTTCGGACTTGTAAGGCTCTAAGTTAATGTAAAATATATCGTTTAGTCATTCGGTGTACTAATTATATGGAACAATTCTTATTGTTATAAATAAACAGAGAATATTAATAAATAAAGCATTATAATCTTGGAATTTATGTTGAAAATCATATAAATACTACGTTTAGTTGGATTCATATGATATCACTAAACAAATCCAAACAAACCCGAACGAAGAAATACTTTTTGAAGCTCGACCGGTCAATTTCCATTATTTGCGATGAATTTGATGAGTTGTTGATAACAGTTGAGTTTTGGCGGATTTCCAATTATCGCAAAAAGCGCTCATAATTCCTTAAGGGGCTATACTGGTGTGACACTTTCAAAAAATCGATTTTTTTGCGTTTTCTGCCAGTTTATACTTTTAAGGCGTTACCCCCACTTGTAGCGCAAAAAAAGGCCTTTTTCATGATTTTTTTTAAAGAAAACTACAAAACTTTTTTAATCGATCAATATACCATCTTAAAGAACACATCTTGAAGAACTTTCAGTCATTTTTTTATTGAAAAATATTACATTGTTTAGTGGCAAATGGCCGTCAATGAAATAATGTTTTCATATACACGGTTTGCGGTGACCAACATTGCGGCGAAGTGGATCATCTGAAAAAAAAATGCGGATGGATTTAGTCAAATATAAGTATAAACTAGTCTTTAATAGAAGGATTTAAAAAAATATTCATTTTTCACAAAATGGCGGACAGTCAAAGTTAATGGTTCGATTTTAACGAAAAAAACGGCCGTTTTTTGGCTATAAAACGGCCATTTTTTTCGAAAAAAAAATCAAACGATTAAAGACTACATTTTTATGTATTAAATAAGCCTGCAAAATTTCAAGAAGATCGGTTCATTAGTGTTCGAGTAATCTTGGTCACCGACTTCAGAAATGCCATTTTGAGAAAAACGCTTTTAAAGTTTCTCTTTCAACGCTCTTTCAACGAGGATTCTCCTCTTTCAACGCTCATATCTCAGTCAATTTTGTTCGGATCGACTTGAAATTTTCAGGACATATTCTCAGATACTTATACTTCAAAAAATGCAATAAAAAAAATCGATTTTTTCAAAATCGCAAGTGGGGGTAACCCCTTAAGAATATCATTATCATTTATATCAATATCATTTTGTCTTGAAAAAATCGACAGTTAAATCTTTCAAAGTGTTTTTCTCAAAATGAGATTTTTCAAATTTGCTGACATTTTAACTCGAAGAGCAATTATCCGATTGACTTGAAATTTGAACTGAGTACTCTTGAATGTATTTACTCTACAATGACGTAGGATGCAGGCAAGAAAACAGACTTTTTTCATAACTACGCAATTTTGTTAGATTTTGATATTTTTCGAAAATCCTACGCCATTGTACAGGAAATACCTTCCAGTTTAACGATATTTTCTCCCTTTTCGGGTTCCGCTACTCAATCGGCCGGAATCATGTCAGCAGTGGAGAAACTTTTTTTTGGCGCCACCGAAGGCAGCGCATAAGTCACTTGGATCTCAATATTTTTCTATGAAAAAATTACGTAATATAGGTCAAACATAGCCAAATATATTCTTAATTTTCCGAAACATTTAATTGAGTACTTTTCTTCCAAAAAATTCCCGAAAATCACCCAAATTTTCAGCGTCCACACTGGTACAGCCCCTTGAGGAAGTAAAAACGGCAAATTTTTTATACTTGAAATTCTCATTATTTTGATTCAAATGTCAAGAATCGACGGTCAAAACTTGGCGCCCCGGATATCGTACAATCCCCGGATTTTCATTAAAAAATAAATAGAAAAACAATGTTTTGCTTATTTTCGGGCTCCGTGAAATATGAAGTGTGTCAAAAGGGTTACGTTGCCAAAAAAGTTTGAGAACCGCTGGTGTAGTCGAATCGAATGAACCTTGCAGTTCTTCGACCTGATATCGTCGATCAGAAAAGCATTGATCCAGATATGGGAGATGATAATTTCTTGGGTATTGATTTATCTCGTGTACATTATCGATTTGCACGGTTTATTAGCGAAAACCGCTTTCCCACGATGGAAACCGCGTTAAGCTCGAGCTTTCGCTTAATCCGTCTCTCTCTCTCTCTCTCTCTCTCTCTTCCTCTCATTCGTTCTCTCGTTCTCACGCTCTCCCTCGTTTTCCCTCTTTCCCTCCCTACGATTTATCCATATATCTATCCCTCAGTATCTCGCGGTTCATTCGCTGATAGTGTGCGTGATATCGAGAATATATCCCACCTCAATAAAGGATATTTTCAAACGCGAGACCGCGAGTACACACCGCATTATGGATGTCCACTGACTCGAACTGGGTTAATGAGTTTACACCTCGACGATCGCGAGAACGAGAGGGAGAGAGGGAGAGAGGGAGAGAGACAGACAGACAGATTGATAGCGGGAGAGGGATGTGTCAGGAGGTGCGTGGTCACGGATTATCATCACCCACCCCTGATAGCCCGATGACGAGAGAGAAAGCCGACACACCGAGGGACCGATCAGCATCACCATACATTCATTACGCAAATTTGTGCTTAATTAATAATCGTTATAGCCGCACAAGCGATCCTGCGCTACAACATTTTTCAATGTAAACTTTTTTATTTTTATTCCTTCGACGTTTTGTCAAGTCTACCATTGCGGGGTTATGTCTAGTTGTAAAAGTCGAAAAATCACTTTTTTTGTAAGCAATATGTTTTGACAGTGTATCTTCTTGTAAACGTTCCTTGAAAATTTATAAGTGACCGGATCAAAAATTGACTGTCTTATAGGCTGTTATGTTGACGCCCGTCGGAACGCTCGGAGCGTCGTTCGAAACTTTAAGGGGTTATACCAGTGTGACACTTTCAAGAAATCGATTTTTTTTTGCTTTTTTCGACAGTCCATTGTATGGGCCAGATATAGCTGATGAGCAGTTTTTATGGTACATGTCATTTTATCTTGCAAAAATCGATAGTTAAATCTTTAAACGCGTTTTTCTTTAAATGAGATTTTTTTAATTCGCTGACATTTTAACTCAAAGAGCAATTATGGTTTTAACTCAAAGAGCAATTGACTTGAAATTTGAACTGAGTACTCCTGAATATATTTACTCTACAATGACGTAGGATATTCTTAATTGGTTGAGAATTGATGATTTGGCATTGAAAAAAACGACCATTATATACAGACTTTTTTTCATGACTACGCCATTTTGTTAGATTTTGATATTTTTCGAAAATCCTACGTCATTGTACAGGAAATACCTTCCAGTTTAACGACATTTTTTCTTTTTTCGGTTTCAGCTACTCAATCGGCCGGAATCATGTCAGCAGTGGAGGAACTTTTTTTTCGCATACGTCGCTTGAATCTCAATATTTTTCGATGAAAAAATTATGCAAAATAGGCCAAATATAGCCAAATATATTCTTAATTTTCCGAAACGTCCTTCCTTCCTTTTTCGGTTTCAGCTACTCAATCGGCCGGAATCATGTGGAATCGCTTGGATCTCAATATTTTTCTGTGAAAAGTGTATGTAAAATAGGTCAAACATAGCCAAATATATTCTTGATTTTCCGAAATATTTAATTGTGTACGTTTCTTCCAAAAAATTCCCGAAAATCACCCAAATTTTTAGCGGTCACACTGGTATAGCCCCTTAAACGCTTTTTTCACGAAAGAACATTTTTTAAAGCTGGCGAGAAAAATATCTCAAAAACTCCTGCATGGATCTCTCTGAATTTTTCAGGGTTTTTTTTGGATATTGAAATATGGTGATTGATAGAAGGATTTTTTTCCGACGTATACTTTCGATTTGATAAACGAAAAAGCTCATTTTTTCGCAAAAATAAGAATTCTCATTTTGAACATGCGCCATTTTGTTTTCACTTGATATTTCGGAAATTCCTTCGATTAACCATAGCTTAAACTCATATACTTTATAATCAAATTATATAATTATAATAAGATTGTAATTAAATATTTTTGCACAAAGAAAATTACAGAGTGTTTTTCAGATGCTACTTTTGCAAATAGCTAATTTTTGTAGAAATTTATAATCACGATTTTCTATTTTGGAAATTCCAAAAATGAGCTGCTTTTTGATGGCTACAACTAGGCATAACCCGTGAATCGAGATCGTCCGCAGATCCATTGTTCACAGAAATGTGCAGAAGGCGTTTGGAATAAAACAAAAATTCACTCCGCGATCAACGACCCACCGCTCGACAAAGGAAAAAACGTCCGGTTTGCGGTAAGTGCAGGAGTATACGCGTAGTTACACCGCTCGAAACTACGACGATTGGCTGGCGCGTAACTCGACAATACGACTATACACGTCAGCCCGAATCCTTCTTGGTTCAACGTCCCTTCGTCTTTGACGTGACGTTTCCTCGAGTGTTACGCAAAGCAAACATCAATGCGTGTACTGACGTCTCACTCGGTGTTACTATGGAAATTATCGAAAAAAATTTCTCAAAATAATTTCGAATCTCATGGAATCGAATTATCTCATTTCGACCAATTTCGTCGGCAATTTTTGTCTGATAACCAGGCTGGACGAAATGTTTCGCGTCCGACACCTTGGGACTAGAAGATTCGTGATCAGCGGATGATTTTTCATTGACATCGGTATTGACGAGATCGATTCGAATGAACAACAAAAATTGGTCCGGCTCGCCGTCAGTGATCAAATGATGAATGATAAAGTGGAATATGGTGGGGAATGTATTAAGGGGAAAGGACCCTGTACAGATGGAAGCTTTAAAAATAATAATAATAATAAATTACAATGTAAGATCATTTTGAGACACTCTGTACAAACTATCCAAAAATATCCAAACAGAAATCAAACCAAAATTAGTGGTAGTAGTAGTGGATTAATTGGTGCCCGGAAACGTTCAGGTGTAAGATCGTTTGATTACATTAATCAAATTTTTTTTTAGCTTCACAAGTTAGAGCCAGTGTCTGCTATCAACAATCGGCGATCGACTGTAATTCTGCGGGGGCATTTTCCTTTAGTGCATTACCATTTTTTTTACTTATTTGTTTATTTTTTAAATATATATTCTTTTATTTCTTTTAATTAATTCTGATTGATTCTCTCATTCTCATGTATTATTAGTAGTATTGTTATTATTATACCCACGAAATAATACTGTTTCCAATACTTCATTATTTTCGGATGGATATTTAGTACAGTCGTGCTGTCGCTGAAAAAATCCGGAATCGGAGAAAATTAGAAGAAGGCTAGGTTTTTGACAGGTGATTTTGTAGGTGCCGCGGGTGCTAAATCCAAGTTTGCCTAAAAATCGGGATGTAGGGTTATTTTTTAGGGGATGAAAGGAGACGGGGGTGGATTAATGCCAAACTACAACCCCTACGAGGGCGGCGCCGTGAGACAAAATGTTCAGAAAAATCCGGCCTTTAGTTTTGTCCACAGCGCCGAAGTCATGGAAGTTCATTTTGGGAGTAAAAAAGTGGGGTGAAATTTTGAAAAATCAGTTTTAATTCAATAACTCTTTAGAAAAAGATCGTACACTTTTTGTTCAAATGGGAACGTTGTAGCCCTTGAAAAGACGCGTCGATCGAGTATTTGATCATCACTCTCCGATAATATCTTCACCTCCAAAAAAATTGTTAAAAAACAAAACAAAAAATTGTTTATTGAATAACTCAAAAACAATCCGTTTTTTCGGGTATGGTTTGAATGTACGAAATGTAGAGGATAATTTTCTCCATATTTTCGTTGCTATGGATCACCTTTGAATTTTTATTTTCCAACCCCTATCGGGGGTTGAACATTCAAAATGAAATTCTGGGAAAACTATTGACCGCACGAATTCCCCGCCGAGGAAGAATTTGTAGCTTGAATCCTCAGCTACATTTTTGTCCAAAGCGCCAAACTCGTATCTCTGTAGTTTAGGTCAATGGTTTTCCCAGAATTTCATTTTGAATGTTCAACCCCCGATAGGGGTTGGAAAATAAAAATTCAAAGGTGATCCATAGCAACGAAAATATGGAGAAAATTATCCTCTACATTTCGTACATTTAAACCATACCCGAAAAAACGGATTGTTTTTGAGTTATTCAATAAACAATTTTTTTTTTGTTTTTTAACAATTTTGTTGGAGGTGAAGATATTATCGGAGAGTGATGATCAAATACTCGATCGACGCGTCTTTTCAAGGGCTACAACGTTCCCATTTGAACAAAAAGTGTACGATTTTTTTCTAAAGAGTTATTGAATTAAAACTGATTTTTCAAAATTTCACCCCACTTTTTCACTCCCAAAATGAACTTCCATGACTTCGGCGCTGTGGACAAAACTAAAGGCCGGATTTTTATGAACATTTTGTCTCACGGCGCCGCCCTCGTAGGGGTTGTAGTTTGGTATTAATCCATCCCCGGCTCCTTTCATACCCTAAAAAAGAACCCTACACCCCGATTTTTAGGCAAACTTGGTTTTAGCACCCGTGGCACCTACAAAATCACCTGTCAAAGAACTAGCCTTCTTCTAATTTTTTCCGATTCCTATATACAGCACGACTGTACTAATTATGATTTTTCTACGTGAAATGACGTCGCATATATATTTTTTTATTCAAATTTTGAATAATCACCTTCTGCACTCGAATTAAGCTCAATAAATAGCTTCGGTCGTGTTAAAATTAGTCAGCACGCATGAGTGGGAAACTTTTTCCACAATCATCGGTGTCCCTACTTGATTTGGATATTCGTCAAAGAGAATTCCGCGTTTACGAGTACACGCATTGAATTAATATTGGATCGTTTGACGAGCTGCAGCCGCATCCTAAGCCTGAGACCGATACGAGAGAGAAGAAGACATTTTGTCGCAACAAGAGCATGTCCTCGGAGAGAGGGAGAGGGAGAGAGAGAGAGAGAGAGAGAGAGAGAGAGAGAGAGAGAGAGAGAGAGGGGGAGGGAGATAGAGAGGGAGAGAGAGGGAGAGGGAGAGGGAGAGGGAGAGAGAGAGGGAGAGAGAGAGGGAGAGAGAGAGTGAGAGAGAGAGAGAGAGAGAGAGAGAGAGAGAGAGAGAATTCTCTGCATGTGCTCGTTTAGTATTATTCAATCCTGTGGGCAAACTCACGCCAAATATATATGTACACATCAATCTGATGGATGCAAAACGTATACATGCTGCATTCCGTACTAGCAAAATACCTCGTACCCAAGATAATTTCGGTACACTGGCCATTACGTATGTTCCGGTACGTGCTACACGTCGCTCAAATGCTACGGACTTGTGGCTGAACGGTTGAGCAATAAACGAGGAAAGTGCATAGAAATTGGACACATTGAATCGCTTGGGGAAAAGTCGACTAAATTGCACCAGCAAATTTTCACCGGGGCAAGTGGTTCTTGGTAACCGAGATATCTGTATGTTTAACGTTGTGGCTGTATACTCAAGGGCTTTGCATAAGCTTGAAATTTCAAAAATACGATTTTTGCTGCATAGTTTTATAAGCGAGGCTGTCAACTTCGATTTGAGACAAAGATTTCGTAAACATTGGGAAAATTGATCGAGTTGTGATTTTTGTGGAAAGAGAGATCGCCCACTGCGATTTCCCCTTTTTTTGAGTTTAAACAAAAATTCGAGACTGTGTTTCATAATAGGGTTTAAATCGTATCTCAAAATCTATTCGAGCGGATAGTTTTGTAAATATGTTTATCCATTTGGTACCAACAGCCAATTGAAGTTATTTCTATTGGTTGAAAATCGAACTGTATTTTCCACAGCTTTTCATTTTCATAATTATCAATATAACAAAAAAGTATCCGGTCATAGGAAAGTTTTAGTATTTCGATCAAGCATTGTATTAGACACGAATTTTTTTCATCGGCGGTAAAACGATTTTAAGGGGCTGTACCAGTGTGATACTTTCACAAAATCGATTTGTTTTTGCCTTTTTCGACAGTTTATACTTTTAAGAATATCATTATTATTTATATCATTTATATCAATATCATTTTAACTTTCAAAAATCGATAGTTAAATCTTCAAACGCGTTTTTCTCGAAATTGGATGTTTCAAATTGGCTGACATTGTAACTCAAAGAGCAATTATTCGATTGACTTGAAATTTGTACTGAGTACTCTTGAATATATTTACTCTACAATGACGTAGGATATTTTTGATTGGATGAAAATTGACGATTTGGCATTAGCAAAAAACGACCATTTTATAGGCAAGAAAACAGACTTTTTTCCATAACTACGCCATTTTGTTAGATTCTGATATTTTTCGAAAATCCTACGTCATTGTACAGGAAATACCTTCCAGATTAACGACATTTTTTCTTTTTCGGTTTCAGCTACTCAATCGGCCGGAATCATGTCAGCAGTGGAGGAACTTTTTTTTGGTGCCTCCGAAGACAGCGCATAAGTCGCTTGGATCTCAATATTTTTCGATGAAAAATTTAAGTAATATGGGTCAAATAGAGCCAAATATATTCTTAATTTTCCGAAATATTTAATTGAGTAATTTTCTTCCAAAAAATTCCCGAAATTCACCAAATTTTCAACGTTCACACGGGTATAGCCCCTTAAGGGTGGAAACCACCCCTCGAAAAAGAGCATGTCGAGGGATGATTTCGCCGTTTCACCCACATGCAGTCCACCAATTTCAATGAAACAAAAACCAAGACTTTATTGAAGAAAAAATTAAATCAAGGGGACATGCCTTTCTTTGAGTGGTGGTTTCCCCCCCTTGAAGCCGTTTCTTCGCCGATAAAAAAAACACGTGTCTAGTTCTCAATACTTTATCATAAATATGAATTTCAACAAAATCGAAGGTGGACACTGATGTGGTGCTTACTCGTAGGAGTAAATTATTTCATTTCTCCTTTCAGATCATACTAGTTGCCACTACCACTTACACCAATTTCTCCATGCCGAAACGACGGCTCTTCGTCCAAATAATAATAACTGCATTGTTTATCAATATTTTTTAATGAAAAAAAAACTCAATTTCGGTAAGGCTATGTATGAATTGTGAGTAAATCCACGACCTTGTCATCCCAATACTCTCTTCAGAAAAAAATCTGGAAAATCGACTTATTTTTTGGGCCCCAAGCTTGCGCCTTGTGCAGCTCGCAAGTGATTTCCGGAAAATTACTCCCGATCTAAATGAGAGGTTCAACAAATGTTTGAATAACTTTTTGTCATTTTCATTTATCAAGGATGTATTAAGCACTCTACCCACGAGTTTTCGACCGGTTGACCGCACCGCCGCGATTTTTGCGTGTATGCAAGAGTTTAAGGCGACCCATATAACGGGTGGAATCGGCACTGCTGGAAAATTCTCAGGACGATTCATCCCTGCGGAGGATTCTTATTAAATGGTCGGTCGGACGAGGCAATTGAGTCGACGGTGAATGGAAAGCGTCGGAATTGCTCACGTACCTCCAACCGGTGTGGATGTGTGTGTGGGTGGGTGGGTGTGGCTGGAAAAGGGACTGTCGTTTGGTCCTTTGATAGATCGCCTCGAGGAAGGCGCCTGACCGACACTTATGTCGAGACTTACTTTGATCCCTTAAGCTCTTATGGTACGAGAAAAATCCCATAAATCTAAAAAATACTATAAACTTTGAAATTTGAGGCGAGACATCACTGTGACGGGTAAAAAAATCGTTTTTTTTTGCATTTTCTCAAAGTATACATATTCAAGAATATTTGAAAAAAAATTCAAGTTAAAATGCTGAAAATTGATGAAATTACGGACGATTCAGTGAGAGGGAGTAGCGCAACGATGTACGCATGCTAAAACTTTCAATCGGGTTTTTTCTCGAAACGAATTTTCTCGACCTGACCTGAATCATAGTTCTAGCTATAATTATCCGATTTTCAATTAAAAAGAAACCAACATTTTCGTCATTGCAGTAGCTATCGTTGTACGTAAGCGTTTTTCAAAATTTAGTATCTTCTTCCCCTGAATATAAGTAACAATTTCGCCAAAATTACACTTCCTGTTTTGAACACCCGCCATTTCGTGGATTTTTTTTCGGGAAAAATTGATACGTTTTGATGGAAAAAGTACTATATTGATATAGATAATTAAAAAAAATTATTTGTATTTTTCAAGCAACCATTGTCAAGTTATCGATCCGGCCTTTGGACTACATTTTTTATACAGAGGCTCTTTATACCTCAATAAGGTTTTAAATTTTTATTTTTAATATAAAAATTTACGCGAAATAAGTATAATGTGCCATTCCAAATGCCAAATGAATAATTTAGTAGACGAAAAGAATTCGTAAAAACGACCTTTTTCGGCCCGTCACAAGGTGCAATTTGCGATGAGCTAGCTCGGTAGGTACAATTGTCTGGTGGATTGAAACTGCACTCCTTTAAGGGGAGATATACACCGAGGAGCCGGAAAGAGGTCATTCTCGTGAATTTTTTCAAGGAAAAATATTTAAAATTTCGCATTGGGGTTTTAATTATCTAAAAGTATATACATTAAAAAATATGTTTAATTTTCTTTATTTAAAAATGTCAAAAATAAACAAGGATATTGTATGATCCTTGGAGCGTCGTAAAAAAATTTGCGTATACGGTACCCACTGGAGTTTCTTCACAAATCATCTGAAAAAAAAAACCAAAAAGATTATCAAATTAGATACTATAATCTAGTACTTGTCATAGCCGATTTTGAAAATGTCGATTTATGACAAAATGGCGGACGTTTGAACATAAATAGTGATTTTTGGGCCAACAATTAGTTATTATTTTGCCTATAAAACAAAAACTAAGTAACGGAAATAAAAAATCCTATGACAAGTACTAGATAATGGTGTATAGAATAACCACGAAAAACCTCAAGGGAATCGGTTCATTGGTTTTCGAGAAATTTTGGGTACCGATTTGAAAAACGTGGTTTTGAGAAAAACGCGGTTGAAAATTTGGGAATGAATAGATCATGGAATTTGTCAACTTACATGGAATCAGCGATACCAGGCTAATAGTGTAGGTCTTCTACGGTCGTCGGAATATTCATAGTTTCTAAATCCGCGACCTCGACCATCTGAGTGTCTATCTCCCGTTAAAAAGCGTTTGCCTTGTAAATGTCATTCATCGAGCAATAATATTTCGCAAACACCGATAACAATTAAAATTTTACATGTACTTGTTTTTCGAATAGTGTCGAGAATGTGGCGGAAAGGACCTTGTCAAATGTAAAATCGTTTTTCTTTTGTTTTTCCGAAACTAATTGTTTATGCTAACTGCAATGATTTTACTTGAAAATACTGGGTGACTTCTAATTTTCGATGGGGTTGTATTTGCATCGTTGGATTGGAACGAACACTCTTTTGAATCCTGTACTTTTATTTTCATTCAAAATCATATTTTACGGATTTAGTTTGTGCATCGTTAAGGCGATGTGCCACATGCCTCCGACCGCATCGAAATTTTGAAAAAAGAATTCTCCCAAACGGAACAACCGATTGGAATGAAATTTGTTGTGTGCATGCAGGACACTTGCTCCGAGAGGATGATGCCCTCCGTTATGCAAAATTTCAAAAAAAAAATTACAGTTTGTGGTTACCCTGCGAAAAATGGTGAATTATTAACCATTGCATCGCATTTTCGGTGATTTTCTGAGCGTCATCCTCTGGACCGTAAAAAAGCACACATTTTAAGCTTTGTTTCATTTGTTTTCATGAACAAATGGCGGAGAAAAGGCATTTTGAAATTTTTACATAAATGTAGCAAAAATGTATCGACTAAGCTCAAAATATCAGTTACCGGAGCGAGCGTTCAGTTCATCCGTTTTCTCACTAGCGGCGCGCAGCTCGCTTCGCCCTTTTTTACCGACCTCGCTCGCCTCCTTCCGGAACAATTTATTTTTGACAGGTCGAAAGCCTGAGCCATAACCTCGCACATTCGTTCGAAATATATTTCAAACGATGTGTAATAGTGTGTGATAGAGTGAAGTTTGTTTTCGTCGCGTTTTGGTGAGTTTTCTTTTGACGTGAAAAACGAAACGAGCCCGGTAGTCGAGGACGTCGCCTCAGCTCGCCGGCACACCACCGACGACAAATCCCGACAAAGAAGTAATCGACGAGAAAACCGCAGCGGCCGATTTCACGAAGAAGATCGAGGAACATAGTAACAGCGAGAAGCCGAAGGAGAAAACACCGGAAGGCAAGGTACGTACGTGCTATAACTTGATAACTTCAATTTACGTGCTTTGTTATTTGCCACGATCTTCCCTCGCATGGCTTTCCCGCTCGCCGATGTGTCAAACAGCCAAGGGCTCTGATGCAAGAAAACTTTCATCTCCGATGAAAGAGATAGTACCCTACGGTGTACCTGTACGGTAGTACATGCTACACGCAAATGTACGTGTTACTAGTATGGTACGGGTACACTGTGCAATAATAAGATATACCGGTTCCGTATCCTCACCATACTAATGCTAGTACCGATACGGTACGCACACACGTGGTAGGTACGGTACCTGGGCTATCATGTAGGAACCAGAACTCAAATAGCATCGGATTTACCATCTAGATGGATCATCGGATTTATCCAGTGCAGCAAGTACGTACTGCCGAGGATAAGAAACCGCGTCAATCGTCGCAGCTACAATATATAGTCCCAGTGTCGAGAGGATATCACCGCTGTCTCCAATGTCTCTGAGAGCACGAGCGAGGCTGACCTCAAGGAACAATATCTCGCCATGGATCGCACCACCAATCTGTGCAAGGCCTTTCGCTTACGTATGTACGTTTAAAAACAAAGGGCGAGGACGCTAGGGCCTTCTTGCGTTGCAATGGTTACGGCTACCATCATCTCATACTCAGAGTCGATGGGTCCAAACCTTCAGCCCAACAGAATTGAATGCCCAACAGTTGAACGTGTTAAGGTAGAACAAGCATGCGCTCTTGATTTTTATAGATTTTGTTCGAATTTTAACCAGACATTGTTCGTATAATTATGCATGTTTCAGTGAAATTTCAGAACAGTCGACTATATAGATTCGGAGATAATGGGTTTTGAAATTGCAACTTTTAACACTGCAGGGTCGGCATTGAAATTTAGACAGAGTAATTTTTTGTAACCCATATTTGTCCTCTATAAAAAGACACAAGGCAATAACATAATCAAGATAAAATATTAATGTTTATAACGCAAATATTTCTTTTTACGTTAAAAGTTTTCAGCTTTAGGAACACGATAATTATCTTTTTTCTCAACATATTGAACAATACTGATCTACGGTGTTGCATAATGTCTTCTTATCATAGGGGACAAATATTTTTTACCGAGAGTTATTCTGTCGTTACTGAACGTCTTTAGCAAAACTGAATAGCAAAGACAATCCAAACTTTTTTCACTCGTTCCCTAACTAGTTTGCTATCTGATCATCATTTTTTTTCAAAATGAATAACCCAATACAATGGTACGTCGAATTATGTGACCTGACTTTCGGCCAATGCAGACCCTGCAGTATTAAAAGTTGCTATTGAAAAATCCATTATCTCCCAATCTAAATAGTCAACTGTTCTGAAATTTCACTCAAACTTGCATAATAATATCAATAATGTCTGGTTAAAATTTGAACAAAATCGATAGAAATCAAGAGCGCACGCTCGTTTTACCATAAGGGCTTACACTACTGTAAACGGCCAAAATTGAGTGATATTTCGCGATTTTTTTAGGACAAATGAGAGACTATTAATATTCAACGATGTTATTAGTCAAATCTTCGAGTGACCGAAATGAAATTTATATTAAAAAATTATGCCAAAAGGTGACGCTGGAGCCATTCTGGTGAGGCATATTGAATTTGAGACGCTTTGTGGCACGCAGTATAGCTGACGCAAATTTTATTTTAGAATAAAATAAAAAATTTCTATCAATTTACACAAGTATAGCTAGAGAAATACGGAGAGGATTGTGAAAATAATAATTTTTGTGTAATTGGGGAGCATTAAACCAAAAACTTGATTTTCGACAGAAAAAAAGGATTATCATTTCGTAAATTACTAATGTTATAACTAACTCATAGAAAGTCCCGTACGTATTTCTCTTTGGAATATTATTTTAAATGTGTACTCAAAATTTGGAGTGAAAATAATGAAAATTTTTGGTGTCATGCGGCGTGCCGTTTTGAAAAATTGTGTTTCGAGATAGACCAGCGTAACGCAGAGTTTCTTCCCCGTTCCCTGGTAGACTATGGACAAAATATTTGCGATGAAACTTTTCGAGGAGAATAAGCCACTGTCCGGGCTGAATCTCCGTCGTCTGATGACATCAGCACCCTACCCCTACCTTCGTGAGGCGAGCGGTGGACAAAGTGTATATGAATCGTGGTCGAGGTATTTGTTTAAATTTATTACAACGGACGGTAAGATGTCACAACCTTTCCACAGGGCAAGTCGTTAGCAACTCGGAAAGCCTAAAGTTGAATTGTTGTAAAAAATTATTGAAAACTTTCTATTTTGGGAAAGTCAGCATTTTATTTCAAATTCGTTCAGGTAAAAATGACGCAGTGTGTCAAGGAAGGAGAACACCACCGTCACTGCCCATTTTCGACCGTTTTTTTAGATTAAAAAAAACAGAAACCAATAAAATACGTGTTCAAAAGAACTGTTAGGCTTTATCAGGTATATATTGAAGTATGTAAAAAGAGTTTATTTGTCAAAAGAATAGAAAATCGCGGTGTACGAGTTGCTATAGCACTACTGGTTTTCAGTCAACCCTCTCCATAGTGTTGAAGTTTGCGTCGTTGAAACGCAACGAAAGCTCTTGCTTACATTTTATTTTTTATATTTTTATTGTTATAGAAAATCTTTTTTTTAAGATTTATATTGTAGATCGCTAAATAAACATCTAAAAAAATAGTTAGAAGATTTTTGTGAGCAAGATTTGCAAAAATAAATTAAAGGAATTCACGAATATTAATTTTCGTTGCGTTCCAACGATACAAACTTCAACCTCATACTCTCTCCGCGGAACGCAGTAGAACTATCGTAAATTTAATCCTGGAACTAAGAGCGAAATATTTTTGTTAATTATGTTAGTTTTAGAAGTCAAATACAAGAAATTTTAAAATAATCATAAAAAAATCGTAACGAGTTTGAAAAAAAGTTCGTGTTTTCGACCATAATTTTTATGTACTACTCCAAATAATTAAAGGAACAGAACATTTCTTCATTTTTTCGAGTGTTTTTTGAAGCGCTGTATTTATGTGAAAATGGTCGCATCGAGATAAAAAAACCTTCGAAGCTTCAAGTTTCTAGTTTCGCGATTTTTTGGCATTTTTTTTGTGAGCTGCGGTTTTCTCTCTATCATAAGAATAGCGGAGGAAAAAAATTGCCAAATTTATTTGTTTTTTTTTCAAGGTTTCTAGTCTAGTTAATTTTTCTAGGCTAATTATTTTTTTTCCACGTAACTCAATGTATAGGTCCGTTAGCTTGTTGATTCAGCTTTAATTTGGATTTTTGTCTCTCTACGTCAATTTTTTGCTGAGATATCCTACTTTAAATGAAAAAAGATCCTTTTGTCTTTGTTCATCGATATCTCAGCAACCAATGATTGCAACGGAAATTAAAGGGCAACTTTGAAAACTTGAATAAATTTCCTACCAGCCCCTTTCGTTGACCTTTCAGAAAAACATTTTTTCACCCTTAACATTAATTTGAAAAAAGGACAAAAAGTGACTTTTTATAGTTTGTCAGTAAATCTACTATTACCTTACAAATATTGATGGAAACACTAATGTTGCCGCGTTTTTTTTCAAGCGTAATATAGCCCCCTGTTAATTTTCAAATTGATCCATCGAACCGTTTTTCCGAACTCATTGATCAATGTTTTACAGAACAATCAAAGGCACAAGTGTATTGTTTCTAAACACCGTGTAATCATCATCAAAATGGAAAGACCAATTTTCTTCGACTCTTTTCACAAATTTGCACTAGTAAGAAAAAAAAATTCAAAAAATCTCAATTCTTAAAAAATATTGCTTTTAACTTTGTAAAACATTTCAGGAAACAATACTGACTCATTTTTTACCCGATTCGGCCTTTACGCACTATAATTTCACTCATGTTTAATAGCATTAATTAAAAGTTGATAACCCTAAACTGTATTCAATAGTCGATCTGAGAACATTTATGCGATTAGCTCTTGATATTTTTTACGAAGGTTATTAGGGTTCCAGAAAACATTTTTTTTTCAAACTAGGCATGAACAAAAATTGAAAAAAGTTAAAGTTTACAAAAACTTTAGACTAGTTTTTTTTACCAAAACGTAGAAAAAAATTACCAAAAAAAGAGTAGTTAAAAAAAATGTTAATTGGTTTTTTCTTTGAAAAAAGATCAGTTTTAAAAGAAAGTTTTTTTTGTAACCCTAATAAACTTCGCAGAAAATATCGAGAATTCATCTCATACAAGTTCTCAGATCGACTAGTGAATACAACTTGGGTGTATCAACTTTTAATTAATGCAATTAAAGATGAGTGGCATTATGGTGCGCAAAGGTCGCATCGTGTAAAAATGAGTCAGTATTGTTTCCTAAAATGTTTGACAAATTTGAAGAAAAAAAAATTGATATTTTTCGAATTTTTTTTCTTGACCTTAACAACCGGGCAACGCTATTCTTTCCATCAATACTTAAAGTATTATACATTTCCTATAATATATAAAGTAGTAGTACATTTACTGAAAAACCATAAAAAGTCATTTTTTGTCTTTTTTCAAATTAATATTAATGGTAAAAAAATGTTTTTTTTTTCTAAAAAATCAACGAAAGGGTCGGGTAGGAAATTTATTTAAGTTTTCAAAGCTTCCCGTGCAATCATTGGTTGCCGAGAAAACGGTGATCGAAGACAAAAGGATCTTTTTACATTCAAAGTCGGATATCTTAGCAAAAAATTGACGTCAAGAGACAAAATAAACAAGCTAACTGATCTATACATGTATTTAACTGAAATAACATTCTCGAGCGCGTGGACCCTTGAAAAAAAACCCCAAAAATTTGGAATCAAATTTTCTCTCGCTATTTTTTATTATTGCGCGATTACAGTAGCTCAAAAATTTGTTTTGACGACAGATCTCGCAACTAGAAACTTGAAGCTTCATGATGCTTTTTTTCATCTCGATGCGACCATTTTTCACATTGATACAGTGCTTAAAAAAACACTTTGAAAAATTGAAGAAATTGGATTAGTCGATTGGACGAAAATTGTTCGAGTTCGTGGTTGAAAGCGTGGTTTGGAGAAAAAAACGTGTGTGAAGTCAACGGTTAAACGACAGAGCTGAAGAACTTTTGTTTCCATAATCTAATCCCACCTTTTGGTGGAAAATAAAACTATTTTTAGTCGGTGAATTTCTCCCCTTAGATAATAGGCGTACAAAAGTTGAGAATTGCGACTACCGGCATGGCATCGCCGAAGACGCGTTTCAGCGCCGGAGACCCTATAAAAATAGCTCGAAAACCACGTTAAAACTGTTTTTTTTTCGGCTATAAACGAATTTTCATCATATTTTTGGAGGTTATAAGGATTTGTTAAATGTTTAAAAAAAAATGTTTTTTCGAAAGTTTTCAACTGGTGTCCTCCTTTAAACATATCGCGATCGTAAAACTTCACCGCTGTTCTGTAGGGCGAGACTCCTGCGATCGTCATTGCTAGAAAATTCGATCCTTGGAGGAACTTGCCGAAGATAAATCCCGACAGAGAGAAAAAAATTCTAAATGTATTTATTTTAGCAATAATTATAAAATTTCACCACTCTTTCGCACAGTGAGACTCGGTCGATCGCGTTCGCTCGCTCGCGAATTTGGTCGGCCGCAGCCAACCTGCCGAAGATAAGCCATGGCAGAGAAAAAAATGGCGAACGCAATTGTTTAAACAAAGAGCATTGTAAAATTTTTTAAGTTTCCAAGGATTTTTTAAAAGTGCTTCCAACAAACCGATTTTTCGAAAATTTTACACAGATGATCTCAAAACAATTCGCGATAGTAAAATTTTACCACTCTTCTGTAGAGCGAGACTTTTCCGATCGTTATTGCGAGAAAATTCGATGTTTGGAGAAACCTGCCGAAGATGAACTCCGGCAAAGAGAAAAAATGCCAAACGAATTTTTTTAAGCATAATTAGTAATAATTTAGTAATAATAAAATTTTACCACTCTTTCGTAGAGTGAGACCCGGTCGATCTCGTTCGCTCGCGAATTTGGTCAGCCGCAGACAACCTGCCGAAGATAAGCCATGGCAGAGAAAAAGTGCCAATCGCAATTGTTTAAACAAAGAGCATTGTGACATTTTTTAAGTTTCAAAGGATTTTTGAAAAGTGCTTTTAACAAAACGATTTTTCGAAAAATTTTCACCGATGACCGCTAAACAATTCGCGATAGTCAAATTGTATGTCGCGCCTCTTCCTCGAGATCAACATGGTAGTACCCCCCTCTCATGCCGATGTCGCCACAAATTTATAGTAAAAATGAAGATTTTTCTACCCACCACGGCGCGCGCGTCGCGCGTCCCGCAACTCATTCTTTTTTCTTGTGCCGAAAGCCACGGACGTGTTTTTGACAGTGCTCCGCAAATTGGGCAAATATGGGAAAGAAAAGAAGTCACCGGAATGATTCCGACGAAGAAAATAAGGAGAATCGCCTCGAGAAACGATTGAGGCGTCTGGAACGTCGCGAAAAGAAGAGAAAAAGGGAGCGACGTAGAAAACGAAGTGAGTATGTTTGGCTGTTACAGGATATCAAGATGGCGCGTTAGCAACCGTTTTGTTTCGACACGTAAGGGCTAGGCCGTTACGAAAATCGGGTGCATTTTCCGCACAGGCGGACTATGAGAGATTAGGTCTCTCTAAGCGAGCGGGTGAGGCCCGCTCGTACAGGACAAGGTCCGAATAACTGTGTTAAGGGAAACATATTTCGAAAAATGTCGAGATGTCTGAGGGACATTTTCGAAAATGACTCGCATGGCGAGATATAATTAGAGTCTACATCTTTATGCAACGATCCTTAGCCGTAGAAAGGCAGCATAACCTCAATTGTCTCTAGGAGATATTTATTAAGAGGGTTTTTTGGCTTGTCTGTGTTGCCATAGGACACGGGCGTTCAAGTTCGGAATACTCTTCGAGTTCAGAAGCCAGTTCGAGGTCAGGCTCGAGATCCAAATCAAGATCGAGGTCGAGATCGAGACTAGCTCCAAGGCCGCAATCGAGAGGCAAATCGCCAGAAAAAATCGGTGAAGGGCCGACGGACGCGAACCCTGCGCTGCCACCGAGTGCCGATACTTCTCAAAAACAAGTAAACACTATAACGGCACCAGCGGCGGCAGTAGACGCATCGAAGAACTCCGAAAGCGACATTCCAAAGCAAGTCATCGATGAAAAAGCGCTCGAAGTCCTCGGAAAACATTTGACGATAAGTAAGCCGGCGGGACCGCCGGTTTGTGAGGAATTGGTGTCGCGTTGGTCCGAGATTCTAGCAGTTGGGCTTCCCAACGAGGATCGGGCGGCCTTACTCCTCAAGTATAGAACACCGGCTAATTGTCCGGCTGTGAATCCGCCAAAGCTAAACCCTGAGGTTAAGGCTTCACTCACAGAACCAGTCACTAGCAGAGATGCTCGCCTAGTGGCGAAACAAGACAAAGTGACTATCTGCATCTCGGCGCTTGGGGCTATTCTCTCGAAACTGCTATGCGGAGAGACAGTAGAAAGACTTGCACTGATAGAAGTCTTATCCGACAGTGAAAAGCTTCTCGTCGATTTACAACGGGAAGAATCTATGACACGCAAGGCGCTCATAGTAACTAACTTGAACGCCTCGATCAAGGACGCGCTCAACGCTACGTCGATTGACGAATGGCTGTTTGGAAAGCAGTTGGACGAAAACATAAAGGCTGCCAAAACTTTGGAGCGTTCGTCCAAACAAATCAAGGCGGTTACTAAAGGATCAACCAGTTACCCCGCAAAAAACTTCAAGAGCCCGCTCCAACAACGAAGCTACAAGCAACGGGGTTCATCGTGGGGCGGGCAGAGGAAGCCGTACTCGTCGAGGAGTTCAGCGATCCATCGCAAGCCCGAGCCGAAGAACGACAAGTACTGGCGAAAAAAACGCCAGTAATCGCAGTAAGTGCGTTGGCGGGCCGTCTGAAGCATTTTTACGATTCTTGGAGAAAAATAACTACCGACGACAGAGTCTTAGGCTGGACCCAAGGGGTGGAAATCCTGTTCGAAACACCGGTAGTTCAAAATTCGGTTCCACGAGAGCCGCATTGGTCAGATTTTGAAAGATCTCAAATCTCAGAACAAGTCGATGAATTGGTCGATAAAGGGGCTGTGTCGAAGTGCGAGCGGACCGAAGGGGAGTTTATATCGCCAATTTTTCTTACTCCAAAACCAAATGGTCATAGTCGCCTTATCCTCAACTTAAAGAGTCTGAACGAATTTATTGATGCCGAGCATTTTAAATTGGAGGATTTGCGAACAGCTCGAGACTTAGTATCTGAGGGGTCGTTCATGGCTACGCTCGACTTAAAAGACGCGTATTACGTAGTTCCGATTGCTGAATCGTACAAGAAATACCTTCGGTTTCTGTTCTGCGGCGAATGTTTTGAATTCTCGTGCCTGCCATTCGGCCTCAACATAGCGCCATACGTGTTCACGAAAATTATGAAGCCCGTAGTCGCCTTTTTGAGAGAACAGGGGTATATGTCCGTTATTTATTTGGACGATCTCTTACTGATTGGTAGTACAATCGAGGAATGCAAAACCAACCTCGAAATAACGAGTGCGTTACTACGCGAGCTGGGATTTATAATCAACATTGAAAAAAGTCGAACTAAGCCATCGAGACGTTGTACATTTTTGGGATTTATACTAGATACAGAGAGTATGTTAATCGAGCTTCCCGATAAAAAGAGAGAGAAAATGCTCGATACGATCAAAAAATTTCGCGTGGGTCATTCGTATTCGATACGCGAGTTCGCATCTTTCGTGGGTAGCCTCGGCGATTGTTGCAAAGCCTCCAAATATGGCTGGGCGTATATGAAAGACCTGGAACGAGAAAAGATGTTTGCTCTTCGAGAAAACGGGAATAATTTCGAAGCAATTATGAGGCTATCGGACAACGTTCGAGAAGACCTACTTTGGTGGAAATTTCACATTATGACAATAACGAACCCGATTAAGAATTTCGAATTCGAGATGGAGATTTTTTCGGACGCGTCGCTGTCTGGCTGGGGCGTTTGTTGTAATGGCGAGAAGACCCATGGGTTTTGGAGTACGAAAGAACGCGAAAATCATATTAACTATCTCGAGCTCCTCTCGGCCTTTTTCGGTATTAAGTGTTTCGCGTCTCACTTGAAGGACTACGATATCTTACTCCGTATTGATAATACCACAGCGATCGCCTATATCAACCGCATGGGCGGTATTCAAAAGCGAAAGTTAAGTACACTCGCGAAAGACATATGGAAATGGTGCGAACAGCGAAATCTTTGGCTTTTCGCATCGTATATTCGCTCCGAAGAGAACTCGGTAGCGGACGCTGAATCGAGAAGGCTAGAGGTCGAAACGGAGTTTGCGTTATCAAATTCTGCCTTCAATGAGATTACACGAAGTTTTCGAGCTCCCGATATTGATTTGTTCGCGAGTAGAGCGAATACGAAGTGCAAGAAATACGTATCGTGGAAAAAAGATCCGGGGTCAATCGCAGTGGACGCGTTTACAATTGATTGGAAACAGTACTATTTCTACGCGTTCCCACCCTTCTCGATTATACTAAAAGTACTTAAAAAAGTACAGCTAGAAAAGGCCAGAGGTATTATAGTTGTCCCCCAGTGGCCTTCCCAAGCCTGGTTCCCGTTATGCATGGCTATGTTTGAAGAAGAACCGATTTTTTTTGAGCCAAATATCAATCTTATACGCTCTACGAATAGGGAACCTCACCCGCTGTGGCGAAGACTTACCCTGGTGGCCGGAGTTATATCGAGCAAGCGTTTGCGAAGAGAGGAATGCCAAAAGAGGCATGGGACGTCGCAGTTTCCTCGATAACCGCATCATCGCTGCGACAATACGAAACCGGCTTCAAGCGCTGGTGGAAATTTTGTGAAGAGAAAAAGATCGACAGTCTCACAGCGCGGATTCCCGACGTATTGTGTTTTCTGGCTAGCGAATTCGATAACGGAGCGTCGTATGGAACTATCAACAGCTTTCGGTCAGCGATAGCTTTACTGTTGGGACCCCAGGTCGGGCAGGATGAAAGAGTAAAGCGGTTTTGTAAGGGAACCGCGAAACAAAGGCCTCCTACACCGAAGTACGAGTCTACCTGGGATCCCAAGGTCGTTCTCGATCTTTTTTCGTGCTGGCCGTCAAATACTGAGTTATCGCTAGAAAAATTGTCGTTGAAGTTAATCACATTGCTTGCACTAATAACTGGTCACAGACCTCAAACTCTATCGCTCATTGACATCCGCAATATAAATAGAAGAGAGAACGTGTTCGAGATAAAGATACCCGGGCGTATAAAGACTTCAGGCATAAACAAAAAGCAGCCGACGTTAATTCTCCCGTTTTACCCGGAAAACGAGAAAATATGTGTCGCGGCCGCGTTGCAAGCGTATTTAAATAGCACCAAAAAAGTGAGAGAGACCGAAACGGCTCTATTTATCTCGTTCAGAAAGCCATATAAGACGATTGGAACTCAGACCTTGAGTCGTTGGATGAAATCCGTGTTAAAGATGAGCGGGGTTGACACCGAGATTTTTTCAGCCTACAGCACTCGTCACGCGGCTACGTCGGCGGCGTGCAAAAAAGGCATAAGCATAGAGACTATTAAAAAGACCGCGGGATGGACAAAAAATTCAAAGACGTTTGCCAAATTTTATAATTTGGAAGTAACTGAGTCCAACGACGTTTTCGCAAAAGCGATTTTAGAGTCATAAATATTATGTATTGCTGTTACTCTGAAGCCTCTATTAAATACTTAGTTGAAGTAAAGAACTCCGTCAAAAAACGTTCACCCGCCGTAACTAACTTTCAACATCTACCATGTTGATCTCGAGGAAGAGGCGCGAAATACAATTGTACGATTAAACGAACTTACCTGTAAGTGAAGTTCTATCGTAATTGTATGGAGCGCCTCTTCCGAAGAGATCATACTCCCACCCAAAAACCCGTAACTAAGCAATGTTAGTCCCAAAAAGAGTTACGGCAGCACTGTAAAGAAATGAGTTGCGGGACGCGCGACGCGCGCGCCGTGGTGGGTAGAAAAATCTTCATTTTTACTATAAATTTGTGGCGACATCGGCATGAGAGGGGGGTACTACCATGTTGATCTCTTCGGAAGAGGCGCTCCATACAATTACGATAGAACTTCACTTACAGGTAAGTTCGTTTAATCGTACAATTTTACCGCTCTTTTGTAGAGCGAGACTTCTCCGATCGCCATTGCTAGAAAATTCGATCCTTGGAGAAACCTGCCGAAGATGAATTCCGGCAGAGAGAAAAAATGCTAAACGAATTTTTTTTTTAGCATAGTTAGTAATAATTTAGTAATAATAAAATTTGACCACTCTTTCGCAGAGTGAGACCCGGTCGATCTCGTTCGCTCCCGAATTTGGTCGGCCGCAGACAACCTGCCGAAGATAAGCCATGGCAGAGAAAAAAATGCCGATCGCAATTGTTTAAACAAAGAGCATTGTAAAATTTTACAACTCTTTTATAGAGTGAGTCTCGAGCGATCTCGCTCGTGACTCGAGATTTTAGCAGAGATCGAATTCGTCGTCGATGAGCGACATCGAGATGCCAAATAGTCTTCAAGCTTATTTGTTTAAATTACTTAAAAAAGAATGGGAAATGCTACCACCCTTCCAGCATACGAGTCTCTAGCAAACCCCGTTTGCTAGAAAATTCAACCATAAAGAAATTTCCACCGATGACCGCCGAAAAAATGCTGTCAAATATGAACCCGGCAGAGATAAAAATTCTGAACGCATTGGTTTAAATAATGAGCATTGTAAAATTTTACCACTCTTTTGTAGAGTGAGTTTCGAGCAATTTCGGTCGCTCGAAATTTTGGCAGGGATCGATATCGTTAATGATAAGCAGCATCGATGTTACAAATTGTGCTCGAGCTTATTTGTTTAAATGAATTAAAAAAGTATGGGAAAATGCCTGAGTCTTTTAGTTGTGGCCGTCGTCGAAAAAAAATCGATTCGATTGCTGCATATACAATGTAAAATGCAACAAAGTTTCACCGCTCTCCTGCCGAGCGAGCGCATGCTTCCAATACAAGCGTACCATGGTCGCTACGCATAGTTGTGTGAATTGTGTGATACACACATAGATGTAAGGTGCTTGCGTACGACCGCGAACGGCGCGCGAGAATGGATTCGTTCTTTTTGCACGCGGTCGGTGTAGCTAACATACACACACACACACACACACACACACGCGTGCCAGCGATCGCCGTCTATTTGGCTTCGACGCTTCGGCCCAGTGCGAAGCATCGAGACCGAATTCGCGATCGCTGCGCTGTCCGTCGGTACCGACTCGTAGCTAAAAACTACGAGATCTGCGCTACCGACGTAACGAGAGACCGCGTCGAAATTTTCTGGCGTGTGGCACATGGCCTTAAGTGAGGATCCTAAAAAAGAAATAAAATAACATGTTGAGAATTAAAAAAAAATGTATTGCGTTCCACCGATGCACACTACAATGTCATAATTATGGGGAATTGTTTTAGGTATATAAGCCGCACGGTCGGGGGTGTAGGAACGACAGGGGGACTCTGCGATGACAAATGGACGTGTAGAAATTGTGGGGGTTTCCAGTGGCCATGAAATCCTAAAAAGCGTCGAGACTGTCAGTAAATCCGGTGGCATTGTGTAATTTTCAAAGTGGGGTGGAAATGGGCTCGTTTAGTAGGTACTAATTACTTTGCAACTAACAAAAAGTTCTAATAATTTATTGTTAACGAATGGATGATCATGTTGATAAATCCTCAGGCCTTACGATAAAAAATGTGGTTAACTATGCTCTGTCCAAATTTGAAGCGATTCGGACGAAGAGATTTTGAGGTACGGCTTACACCCTTTCATGGTTACGGGAAAGACGCAAAAAATAAGGGTGAATCGCAGTCGGGTGATCCTACCCTTCACAAAAATCTTCATAACTCGGTAAATTTTTGGAATTTTTGCACAGTCCTTGTTGCCAATTGAAGTTAAGACCCTAGGCTATAAAACTCGGTTGTATACGAAAAATCGTATTTTCGAAATGTCAAGATTATACAGACCCTTTAAATAAAAAGGGCGGGAAACTACTGAACCAGCCCGTGCGGAAAATTGATAGGGTATCCCTTATAAAAATAAGGGTGTTTAAGGGCTTATTTGAGGCTTTCCCTATCAGGGAAGCCTCAAATAAGCCCTTGAAGGCCCTTATATGGCAATCCCGATAGGGGTTGGAATAATAAGGGCCTTTGCGGGTCCTATTATGGCAATGGCAACAAGAGGGCCAGGTTTGGGCATTATAGGAAACGGACCAGTATACATAGCTTGGACTAAATCGTTTGTGGTATTTTAATTACTACACTCAATTATTCGATAATAGGTAAAAATAGGATAAAAACGTGAGGGCATTAAAAATTATTATATATTACATTTACAAATCCTTCAAAAAATTACATATTATTCTTATTGCCTTATTGACTCATGCAGTGATGCCCGCGCGTATGTTTGAACAATCCCATTCGGTTTTTTTTTTTACATTTTTATAGTGACTATTTTCGCCGAATACTTTCCACATGAAAAATTATTTCGCGTTGTGATAGTTGATATCACAATGATATTGACTAATTGATATTGTTTATGTGATACAGCAAATAATTATAGGAATTAATTTGGTCTCTTATGCCATATCTGCGACGAAGATGTTACAAGCACTCTGTAGCATAGGGGCAGCGTGCGTAGCTGTAAGTAGGTCGGCACTAGGTTCAATACCGATATAGATGAAATATTTTCTTCGAAAAAAAAAACCATTCCGAAAGGCCAGGGCATGACGAATTACGATACAAAATCGTTGTGGTAAACTCTCAATTAAGTGCTTAATTTCATTTTGGATTTATGAAATATTTTATGCACATAGTACGCTTCGATTTACAGTGTACATTGTAAGCAAATAAAGATTTATTTAAATCGAATCTTTATTTATTCGATTTGAATATATTTGATATTTAAAAAGAATAGCTGAAACGAATAAAAAAATATCTTTGAAACAAATAAGATCGTAGTAAGCCGTGAGATGAGGAAAAAACCTATCTCATTTAAATAGATCCTATTTAAATACATTAAAAAAATTTGGCAGTGTATCGTGACCTTATACAAACGGACACATATACGCAGAAACACATACATTTACACACACGTGAGCATATCCATTGACAGGGATAACTAATGGGCACACCATGGCTTACATGAGGCGTCGATCAGGCATCCTTGAAGGCCCTCATTATTCTGCCTTTACTGGCCCTCAGTAGCAAAGTGTGACCGGCCACTGAGGGCCCATGTGAGGCTACCCGATTAGGGCCCTATTAAAGTTAGGGAAATTCTATATGGGCCCGACCAAAGCCCTAGTTCAATTTCCGCACGGGAGGGCAGCCGTCACGAACGTCCGGTCTACCATATTTCCGAATTGTTCTCCGCGTCCTCGTCGCCGCCGTGTTCTCCTCCGAAGCTCCATCGGATTCAAGACGAAATGAAGAACAGAGCTTCTCACTGCACTTTTCTCATATATTCCTGCTCGTTTTTTCGTTGGCCAGCCGTGCGAGAGCAGTCGAGATTATTTCAGGCGCTGCCTCGAGCCGCGCGTTATCCGGGTCACTGAAATCTTTTGTTTCCGAGAGTCGAATCTACTCGACGAGGAATCGGTGATGAACACACTTGTGCGTTCAATTGCAATGCCAAGATCGCTGGAGTGACGCGACCCAGAAGGGAGCACTCTCGGGGCTAAAAAGGAGCGTTTTAAGGGGTCTTCTCACTTTAGACGCCAAAAAAGGCGCTTTTCATGAATTTGTTTGAGGGGCTTTTATTATAGATATTGATATAGAAGTTGTTACACTTAATGAATACACTTTTGGAATACATTTAAAAAATTTAATGCATCTAAGTAACCCAAACAAAGGTTAAACGCGTTTTTCTCGAAACATCGTTTTTCGACGGCTTGTTGGTAAAATATTCGAAACTACTGATCCAATCCTTATAAAATTTAAGCTACGTATTCTTTACAACTATAGATATAGCGCATATCAAGGACTTTTTTCAAATTTATGGTATATACTATTTTTTTGCCGAAAACGGTGAAAAAACACTTTTTTTTGTTTTTTTTTTCAAAAGTGTCCGCCATTTTGTTATTTTTGCATATATATTTGCATGCATCTCCGAGATTTCATTAACAGCGCAGTCCTACAATTTTTCTGGACATTTTTTAACTACCATTTTTATCTAAAAATCGCGACGTAAATAATTAAAAAAAAAAAGTATTTCGAAAGTGTATTTATTAAGGGTAACAACTTTTATATCAATATCTATAATATAAACCTACAAAAAAAAACATGCAAATAGCCTTTGTTAGCGTCTAAAGAGAAGACCCCTCAAGAGTGACGGTAATAACGGCCGCTAAATACGCTTGTTTCGGGTGGTCTTGACTCCTTCGAACTCATTTGGCCTTGCTCATTAACTCATTTCTAGACGTGCCTGATAAAAGATCTTACAATTAAATTGTAGAGTCAGAATTGGAAATTAACTTTGGATGGGATTGCAGAAACGGAAATGGAAATGAACTTAGAATTAAATTGCAGAATAAAAAATGAAAACTAACGTAGAATGGAATTGCGGAACCAGAATTAGGAATTAACTTGGAATTAAACTAGAGAATTGGAAATAGAAATCAACTTAGAATAGAATTGCAGATTCGAAAATGGAAATTAACCCAGAAATAAATTGCAGAACCAGAAATGGAAATGAACTTGGACTAGGATTGCAGAATTAAAAATGAAAGTTAACGTAGAAGTGAATTGCAGAATCAGAACTGGAAATTAACTTAGAACTAAATTGCAAAGTCAGAAATGGAAATTAACTTGGAATTGAATTGCAGAATCAGAAATAAAAATCAACTTAGAATTAAATTGCAGAATAAGAAAGGTTAAGTAACTTAGAAGTAAGTAACTTAGAATTCAATTACGGAGTCAGAAATGGAAATTGACTTAGAGTTAAATTGCAGAACCGAAGATAGCAATTAACAAGGAATTGAGTAGCATGATTAGGAATACAAATGAACTTAGAATTGAACTGCAGAATCAGAAATGAACATCGACTTAGAATGAAATTGCAAAATCAGACATGGAATGCAAATAACTTAGAACTGAACTTCGGAGTCAGAAATAGAAATAACCTTAGAATTGAATTGCGCAATCAAAAAGAAATATTAATTTCGATCTAAGTAGCAGGATCAGGATTAAAAATTGACTTAGAATAAAATTGAAGAAATTTCAGGCATTTTTCGTCTTACAGAAATTTAAAAAGTGAATTACGTAGGCTCAAACGGACTCCGATAGGATCGAAGTAAATTCTCGCTCTAGGTGCCGATATGGAAGTATATCGGCAGGCGCCCGGCCACTGGCTGTACACCGGCTCTAATCGTTTTATCGCTCACCAGAGTCCGGCTCGATGTTTAATAGCACGTGGCGAACCATATTGGAGCTTATGTCTTTCCATTTTGGACAAAGATAGAGAGAACATTGGTTTATTCATGCTCTGGAGCTTCAGTTCCCTTCAGATCCCTCTGCGAGAGAGAGAGAGAGAGAGGAAGACAAAGAGAGATAGTGAGGAAGGTTAAATCCGAGCAGGCTTACCATACGCAGTGAAAGAAATCCATGATCCGAAGGTTCAGACAGTCGTTTGTTAAATTTATGTTCCAGCTGGAGAACAAAGCAGTTTCTAAAGAAAGGGCGTTCTCCCTTACAATGGAAGATTTCCCGTCAATCAAAAAAAGTTATTGGATTATGATCTAAAGGAAAAGAGTGCCTGCAATGACAGAAAAATTCTATTGATATTAACTAACCGCGGCTATTTGATTTTTTAAAATTCATATTAACTAGATTTTTCTCGAAATCAAATTTTTCCTATTACATTCTATTATTGGAATGATTTATTTTAAATCATTTTCTTTAGTCACATGAAAATCTATTTAATATCGTCTAATAACTAAATATTTTATTTAATCGTAATAAATCTGTCATTTGATCATATCTGTTCTAAAAACAATTCAGTTGAATCCACTAAATGCCTCTATTTAATTTTTTTTTCATTTAAATTAAATACAATTTTTATAGAGTCAACCATTTTTCTATTTGATCGAAATAATGGTCTGTCTTTATTGCAACATACACATCAAAGGGGTGGGGGAGAGAGGATTGAGAGAGAGGAATTATATATATATATATATATATATATATACCGGGTGTCCCTTTTATCTCTGCTACCCGAAATAAATCGGTAATTATCGTCGTCACAAAAAAAAATATTCCAGACAAAAGTTGTACGGTATGAAAGGGGCCATCAAACGCGACCATTTTTATTATTTCGTTGGAGGCGCTGAGGCACAGTGAAGGCCACCTCCACTTTTTTAAATGGAATGGCACATTTTTCTTTCAACCATCTTTTGGAGCACCTCAAGCCGCATAAAAAACGTTAGGGGGTCAAAGTCGTTTAAGGTCATTCAAGGTCAGTATCATACACCTATTGAAATAAAATACAAATCTAAATATCTTGGATCACGGTGTATATTGCAAGCAAATCTCTATTTATTCAATTGAATATGTTTAATATCTTTTTCAAATAGCTAAAACAAATAAAAACATATCTTTGAAACAAAGATCGTCGTAGGCCGTGAGACAAGAAAAAACACTATTTGATTTAAATAGATCCTATTACAATTTAAAAAAAATTGACAGGATTCAGGCAATAAATCGACAAAAGTAGTAAATAATTTTATGTTCCAAAAAATCAATACTCCTACGTACAAATGAAAAAACAATGGAAACAAATAACAAAATATAGTTAATGATACTCCAACTGGAAAAATTGAAAAATGAATTTCATTTCCAATGCTCCTTCTGTATGGCCTCGCCCTTGGGCGACGGAGTGGTCACCCATCCGGCTATTGTTCCGGGCCAAGGCTGCTCAACATGCTCTAATGGGAAGCGAGTTCGACGCGATTATCGTCGCGCGATTCGAGGAGCACAAATTGCATCTCGCTCGCAGATTGAGCCAGCCTTGGCGCCGTCCTAAGCGCCCTTAAGGTGTAATAATTTCTTCGTAATATTCGCAGCCTCGTGGACCGAGTGCACCACGTATAAAACACATCAGCCAGTCGTTTTCTTTCGACGATACGACCTGTTCACCATGAGCCTCGACTGCAGCGAGGAAAGGGCTCGTAAAAAGAAAAAAACAACTCCACACTCCGTCGTGACACACGTAGATCGTTAAAAGCTAAAAAAGAACCGGTAGCCGGGCTATTTTACCGCAGCTATATACCTCGCCCCACGAGACGCATCCTCAGCGGCGTTCCGAGACCCTTGTAATAACTTCACCGCGCGCGAGGCCCTCGCGCGTCCCTTCGCCGAAAATCTAGATGAGCATTTGCATTGATTGCTCCTGGCCGAAAAATAATACAGTGATCGTCAACCGAAATCGCGCATGGCTGTCGCCCGAATGGATAAACGCTTCGAATAATTGACAGGCTGCGGTTAAAGTAATTGCAGACGACGTTTCTAGGGTCATCCGAATTCCTTGGGGCCTGGAAGGTCGGGGGTGGGGGGCACCTTTGGTCGCTGACTTGAAATCACCCATCGCTTCGTCCAATTTGGTCGGCCAACACAAAAAAATAGCGATTTTTTATTATAAATATAAATTTCTAAAATTTATATTATATAATAATATTTATAAAAAATAGGCTTTTTGGGGATTTATTTTCAGAAAAACTACAAATTAAATCGATATTACAAAAAAGGGTGTTTATCATACATATCAGTGACTATATACAATAATTTTTTTGGAGCGATTAAATTCAAAATGGGGGCTGTGCAGCGTTTATCTCAAAACTGCATTTTTTCAGTTGGCCGGAAACACAACTCAGACAATTTTCAACGGATTCACTGGAAATGTTGAATATATCTTGAAAAATACATTGTCTATGGAAGTACGTAGCATTTTTTTATATTGCATAGTTTATTTGTTATTGACAATTGTCTGACGATTTTTTAGGCAAATTTTTGGAAAGTGAAAAATTTCGTCAGATAATTGTTAATAACGAATGAACAATGCAATATAAAAAAATTCTACGTACTTCCATAGACAATGTATTTTTCAAGATACGTTCAACATTTCAAGTGAATCGGTTGAAAATTGTATGAGTTATGTTTCCGGCCAACTTAGCCCTTTGCAGTCACACTTAGCTAGAATCACGTTATAGTCATACTTTTTAAATTGTTATAAATAATGAAATAATGCATTGAGAGATATGACAAAAAAATAGTCAGGTATAATTTGAACCTTTTTTAGTACAAGGATATTGGTTAGAAATCAAAAATTAAATTTTAAATATGCAAAAAAAACGTGAAAAGTGACTTTTTTTTTACAAAAATTGCTGTAACTCTTGTAATTATAAAAAAGAAATGGTTTTATAATCTGGAAACAATGTACTTTGAAATAGACATAGCGGTTTCTGTGGACTTTCCAAAAAGTATATTTAATTCATCCAACGCAGGTGCGATTCAGAAGGAAACAATTAAACGCTCACGCATATAAAAAAATGTATGTTTTATTGGAAAAAAAAAGTTGTGCGGCATCAAAATAATTTGTTCGGGCCCCGTGGACCCAGTGTGACTATTAAGGATTAAAAAATGCAGTTTTGAGATAAACGCTGCACAGCCGCCATTTTGAAATTAATCGCTTCAAAAAAGTTATTGTATACAGTCACTGATATGTATGATAAACACCCTTTTTTGTAATTTCGATTCATCTTGTAGTTTTTCTGAAAAAAAATCCCCTAAACGCCTATTTTTCGGCCGCTAGAGTGGTCTAACCCCTTAAGGCGGGACTCTACTGTGACGGGCATAAAAATCGATTTTTTTTGCAGTTTATCAAAGTATAGATATTTGGCATATTCAAGAATATGCGAGAAAAAAATTCAAGTTAAGGCAGGATTTTTTATCGTGTGCGGTGTATATCTGCTCAAACAACGATCGAAAAATCGATTTCTTTTTTTTTTTTAACGATAGAACTGTATATGTAGAATATTTTCCCGGAGTTTCAAAGCGAAATTCGAAAAACTTCGAACGTTACAGCCCGTCAACGCTGTACGCTCGGATTGGGAGCGGGCGTGAACTTCAAATGCATTTTTCTCAAAACTGCATTATCGAAACTGGCGTGGATTACCAAAAAACTGTTAAGCTGATTGAGTTGAAACTTGGTAGAAATATTGATAATGTTGGTACGTTCTACTTGACGAGATATTTTTTTGAAAAATAAAAAAAACTACTTTTTTAATCCACATTTTACAGAAATATTGCATGAAATGTTGATTTTTTTTATAAATGCCTGCCGTTTTATGAAATTTGCATTTTATTCATTCTAATTACCGTCACATAGAAACTATACATGTTCCAACTGAAAAAATGTTTGAATTTTTTTTCAAATCAAAGTCTACGGGAAGCTAGACTGCACGCCGATTCGCAACTTCCGCGGCGACCTTGCTGTAACACTCTGCCACAGCTCCGTCATTCAGATGATGAATTCATTCAAAAAAATTGTTTTGTGTACTTAAATATACTATTAAAGTATACCCAAAATTTGATTATTGTAGAATCATTATTTCTCAGTTTAAAAAAATCCCTCTATATTGCTCATTTGTTTCCTGTTTAAATGTACATCGCGCCTTCAAATATTGAAAATTGACCAATAGTCCAGTAAAGGAGACGAAAACCCTGCACTGTTTAGCGTGGAATATGAATTTTTGACTGAAGGTAGGTAGGTTGCATACTGAAAGTAACCCCCATACAATGTTGACCCTCAACTCGCCCCACCCCTAAGAAATAGGGGTTGAAAACTTAAAAATCGCCGTATCTCGATAGTTAATAGCCCGATCGATAAATGTTTCAAACTAAAGTTGTTTTGAATAATAAAATTCGTATAAAGTTATATGACGTCCAACCCCCTATCGTTGAAAATAGCGGCACAAAAACGACTCGAAAATTCGGGGTTGATGCGTGTGCGAGCGGAGTAGACACATCGCCGCGTCCTTCCCTGGGTCCCCTTTCATCCCCTAAAAATCACCATGCACCCCGATTTTTGGACAAACTAAAATTTCGATATCACTATACAGCACGACTGTACCAAATATTCTAATGAGAAAAAAAATATTGAAAATCGATCTGTTTCGTTCAAAACTTCACTGCTTCGCAGGAACTCGCGGAAAATCTTCGATTTTTTTCCCTCGACAACCCGTGGTAGATTATCAAGACCTTTGTGGAGCAATCACCGATTCGATGAACTTGCACGCAAATAGCCTAGTTACGAGGAAGTTTGCTGATTACGACATCACAATAGCCCGAGATTCCTTCCCGCTTCATCGTTCGACGTGGACTCGAAGAAATTACGAACTTTGGTAGTGTGTCTCGAGCAGCCGATCCTCGAGATCTCGCGCCGCCGCGTTCCCGACGTTCGGTTCGTCTCGTTAGGATCGACGATTGCCACTCGTTGACTTCTCACCTCGCGGTAACAAGCGTTTTCCATCGCGCACTCGACGCGAGAGCTTTTCAAGACGCGGAAGAATGCGCTGCAGCGAACCGGAAGGTATTCAGTCCGCGCTTTGATTCTCGATCACCCAGCAAATTGGATTGAAGGCAAGAAAAACGAGCACGCTTTTTATAATTGATGCAATTAATTTTGCAATCGAAGCAACGATGAATTAAGGATGGAGCGATCCAGTCGAGTCAAATGACGGTTTATACTTTTTTTTTGTTCAATCACCTTCAGACGAGGTGTAAATACGAGGTTCAAATTTATTCCGTAGATGCTAATTTTTGACAAAATATGTAATTAAAGGGCGAATATCTGCATTTTTATATTTTTGTTACGTAAATAAGAAAAACTTTTGTGTTACTACCAACTTGAAAAAGTATAAAATTATCGATGATTATTACAAAAAAAGCTATATCAGCGAATGTTTTATACAACTCAGAATGAAATTTTGAGTCATTTATGATTATGCTTATTTATGTCACGGGATTAGTTATGATTACCAGTAATTGATATTAAGGGGGCTATATCAGTGTGACACTTTAAAAAAATCGATTTTTTTTGTCTTTTTCGACAGTTTGTACTTTCAAGAATATCCTGTAAGAATTTCAAGGCCGTATCTCTAATCATTATATCTTGCAAAAATCGATAGTTAAATTTTTAAACGCGTTTTTCTCGCAATGAGATTTTTCAAATTTGCCGACGTTGTAATTCGAAGAGCAATTATCCGATTGACTTGCAATTCGAACTGAGTACTCTTGAATGTATTTACTCTCCAATGACGTAGGGTATTTTTGGCATTGAAAAAAAACGACCATTTTATAGGCAAGAAAACAGACGTTTTTCATAACTATGCCATTTTGTTAGATTTTGATATTTTTCGAAAATCCTACCTAATTGTACAGGAAATAGCTTCCAGTTTAACGACATTTTTTCCTTTTTCGGTTTCAGCCACTCAATCCTGTCAGGCCGGAATCATGCCAGCAGTGGAGGAACTTTTTTTTGGCGCCTCCGAAGGCAGCGCACAAGGCGCTTGGTTCTCAATATTTTTCTATGAAAAAATAATGTAATATAGGTCAAATATAGCCAAATCTATTCTTAATTTTCCGAAACATTTAATTGAGTACCTTTCTTCCAAAAAATTCCCGAAAATCACCCAAATTTTCAGCATTCACACTGGTATAGCCGCTTAAGTGTTGCCGAAATATGGCCACTGTCGTCGAATATCCATAAGTGAATATCCATAAGTCGAATATCCATGAGTCGAATATCCATAAGTCGAATATCCATAAGTATGAATATCCATAAGTCGAATATCCATGAGTCGAATATCCATAAGTCGAATATCCATAAGTATGAATATCCATAAGTCGAATATCCATAAGTGAGTACAGAGTATAAATGAGTGCCAGAAGGTGATAGAAGATGGCTATGTGACTTTATTTTAATAACTTTCCCATTCATTTATCTATGTAGGAACTCACCAAAACGCTATTATTTATCAGAACTATTTTTTTTTTACATGTTTGAAAGTGGTATTGTTGCCGTCTTATGACGATATCCACTATTATTTTCAGATGGTAAATAAATATAAAAGATAGACCCAATAAGCTTCTTGGCATGAGAGTCTTAAGAAGGATTTAAAAACTAAGGAATAGCCGAAAACGTAAAAAAAAGAAACAAACTACAGGCAAGGAAATTTACGTGTGCATTATGTGCACCGAACTATATATAGATCCGCCCACCGAAGACTGGATTCAATGCAATGACTGTCAAATGTGGGCTCATGATGCATGCACTGCTTACCCTGGTGTTGCATGACTTTACTCTGGTGATTGCAAAAAAAAAAATAAAGTTTACTGACTGTTAAGAAGCACCCTACTTTTTTGTTTTTTTGTGATAATCATAATGATTTGTCGTCAATAAAATATGTGAATGCATTCATAGTTTTTTCCCCCCTATGATTCCCTCTTTTCTTCTTATTTACGGCTAATCTCAGGAAAAATAGAGGGCGCTCGCTTTACCTTCTACGTGCCCGCTTTGCCCAGAAGCCGTGTCCGCTTTAGGCTACCCCCCCTGGGCAAAGCGGGCATTTCTCAGAGTTTTCAAAATTGTTTTTATTATTTTTATTTTGAAGATTTACTGGAAATGTGCGAATGTACTATTCAACTACGATAAATTTAGCAAAAAAAATTGTTCGAATATGACATTTTATGACTGTTTTGTTTATTTCCCTTAGAGTGCCCACTTTGGGCTTCCTTATATATATGTGGTTTACAATAGGCAAGATGGTTTTTTTTTCTCTAAATGTTTACAAAGGTTTACTTTGCGTTGATCCGTTGGTAGAAATAGTTTATCTTGTTGCTAAATGGCCAACAAAAATTACGTCACGTAGGGTAAACGCCTTGCCCATCTAACCGCGCGTAAAATTACATACATTCAACTATTTTTTTATCTGTGTGAGAAAAATTCAAAAAAATTGTAAAGCCACAGTATAGCCTAGACAATAACCTATATATTCTTATGGCTAACACTCCAACCTCCTTAACGTCGAACTGGCAAAAGCACTTTTTTTTTGCAATGTTCCTTCGTACGTCCTTGGGATTTTTCCTTGGGGTTTTTCGCTAGCCCTTGCACTACCAGTGCCCGAGCGGTCACCGATCCGACTACTGACCCCGGTCAACGCTGCTAACACGACAGACGAACTCTCAAACGATAATGAACAACCCAATAACAAGAGAGTGAGTAATCGTTTCTCACGAGTGAAGTTAAGCTCGCGCACCTTTTTTTGTTCCTTCACGCTCCCGATGGTGATAAATGAAGGATAAATCTCGACGGGCTTTTTCGCGCGTTCGCCAACGGACGTAGTACGAAGAAAAAGGTATGAGAAGAAAGAGAGAGAGAGAAGAGAGAGAGAGAGAGAGAGAGAGAGAGAGAGAGAGAGAGAAGTGAAACGAAAACATGAAGCTTTGAGCAGAAAATATTGGCCGGAAAGGCGGAATATTCCGGACAAACTTTTTTAACCAGTCGCTCACCTTGCGCCACAACTTACCTGTTGGAAAAAGAGCAGGGGGAGAAGGTCTTCTGCCATGAAGAGGAGCTTTTGCGGTACGCGATATAACATTCTCAATGGAGCGCTGGAAAAGAATGAAAAGAAAGAAGCTGGAACGAAAAAAGGGAAGGAGAGTAAGGGTCCGTTGCTCGTGAACGAGAAAGAGAGGGAGAGAGAGAGAGAGAGAGAGAGAGAGAGAGAGAGAGAGAGAGAGAGAGAGACTCACTTTCTGTCGCGAGAAAGCGTGGATGCTCGGAACAAAAGTTGTACAAGTCCATAAATATTGCTGAGAGAAAATGCAAAAGATTTCCCGCGCATTCGGCTCGGCCCCTCCCCTTAATGTACTTCTTGTCAAGACTTTTTCTTCCGTCGCTTCGTCCTCCCGGTTGCTCTATGGCCATCCTCCATTTCGCCTCACATCCCGTCAAGATGCACATATTTACGTATCAAAAATTCACGAGTCCAAGGAAACGATGGAACAAAACCGAAGGAAAAAAAGATCCTGTCACAGGAGATAAGTGACTCGTTTGTGGTCTCGTCAGAGACATGTGAGTTCGGTGACTTTTTTTTATCCCTGAATCCTTATAGTTCGTGAAGAATCACGATTCAAAGCTACCTTCGAATAATTTTTAGTTACTTTGTCGCTGCGGTTAAGAGAAAGGTGAAGATAAACTGGAGGGCAAAGTGTTGGGGATCATCACAGTGGTATCCGTCTTTTTTAATGCGGCGATTAAGACCGAGAACGTAGAATCAGATACGAAGTGCCCAGAAAAAATTACACACAGAAATGTGTGTTTATATATATATATATATATATATATATATATATATATATATATATATATATATATATATATATTCAAAGACGAAATATATATATGTATACAGGGTGTCCCAGAGCTAAATGCGTTCTCTCAAATGGGGGGGATGGGGGTGAAATTCTGAGTCGATTGATATAAGCATGTTTGGGTCTCAGATCGACCCCTGAATTATTATTCATCTTTAAAGGCGGGCGCACCTGATTGGCCCGCCTTTAAACATCAATAATAATTCAAGGGTTGATCTGAGACCCACACATGCTTATATCAATCGACTCAGAATTTCACCCCCAACCTTCCATTTCAGGCATCGCATGCAGTTCTGGGACACCCTCTATATGTATATTAAGAAGCAGCAACGCCTCGACGCCAGGTAATAAAAAATAATATTCCAACGCCACTGACGGTTTCGACGCCTCTGGTGACCGAACACGCCGCGTTTGACATTTATTAAAGGCGTTGCGTCTACGTGGCTTACCGAAAACTGGAACTTTTTTGAGAATTGTTTTTTACCGAACTGAAAAAGCAATCAAAATGAGGTTTCGCGGGCTTATTCTTATACGTCAACATGTATTGACGTATACGGAAAAAAAGTATGAAAAAAATACAAAATAGCGGCTCCGTCGTACCTACTGTAAGAAAGATCATCACTTAGGGGGTAAAAGACCTAGTTGTAAGAGTCGAATGATGACTTTGTTCAAAATCAATATATTTTATCAACGAGCGAAATATATTCAATCTACTGCATCCATATTTTATATTTTTACACGTATTTTTTTTTATCGGCGGAATAACGTTTTTAAGGCGGGAACCAACCCTCAAAGAAAAGCGTGCCGATGGATAATTTTTTCGTTTCACCCACAAGCAGTCCACCGATGTGAATGAAACAAAAACGAAAATTTTTCTGATGTCGGGCGATGTAAAATCGGCTATAGTAGTATTTAAAAAAATAAAATTAAGGGGTGACACGCCTCTCTTTGCGGGACGGTTTCCCGCCTTAGAACCGTTTACCCGCGCTTTTTTGGCGGGATGGTTTCCCATATTAGAACCGTTTTTCCGCCGATAAAAAATACGTGTCCAATAGTTTTTAATGCTTCATGAAACAATCATAAAATGTTTGGCTATTACGATTAATTATTCAACACATAACCTATATTGTCACGCCGGGTCGGAGGATCACAAAAGTGTTATTTTGAGAGTTTTATTTGGTCATCGAGAATGGCAGAATTTGAGATTTCCAGAGCAATGTCATTTCCTCGATGAGTGAGTTGGTTCTCTACTCGAGTCATGTCGTTTGTAGCGTATTTACACATAAATGCAAATTAAGTGCATCCGAACCCACTTAATTTTAAAAAGTTCCATTACCTTCTGATTGTGACAAAGGTTGATAACTTTCGGATGATAATGGTGATCCTATACTGGTAAGTATACTGAACAAACGATTGAAACACACTAATAATACCGAAGTTATTATTGGTCGGTCAATTGATGCAAAAATTAAAATAATCTCTTGATTAATCCCGCGAAATCGTTTGCAATGATTTTTCTATTCTCAGGAACTTTGCAAAACGTATGCCATTGTTCCTCCTTTCGACTGAACGAAAAAACGAAGATGTCTGCTTTCGTTTGCAATATAAATTACATTGCATATATGTTTAGAATAAATAAAAAAAACGATCGTTGGGTAGGCTGTTTCGTGAGTTTCGAAGGCGTTTCGGAAAATGACGTCTAAAAATTAAAGAAACCTAAAATTTCACGCATTACTCCTTTTGTATATAATTCGTTTGATATTTATACATCATTTGAGGCAATGAAAAAAACCGGTCAACAAAATTCGTTCTATTCACTCAGATGTAACGTCTCGCTAACTCGATCGGAACGATATTTTAATCTCAGATGTTTTGTAACATATACGCTATTGTTCCACCGTTGTACTTAATTTAAAGAAAACAGTGATGTTCATTTTCATTCACGTCATAAATTGAATTACATATATATTTTCAAAAAAATGAAATTTAGGACAATTCGCGAATGTTTCGGTTACGAGGGAATCGAATTGGTTGTAGTTGGGTCGAGTGTGTATGGAAGTTGCAGCGATTATCTGTAGCCGTGGCGATAATACCTTTCAAACAAACGCCTGGATTACGTGACATTTTACTATTTCAATGATTATTGTTAAAATACCGCCACGCGCTGCAAAAGTGAATAATTATTCGCTGAAAGATGGAATTCGATATGCAATGAATTTGGAACGCCGAGTTGGATATATTTGCCTATCCAAGTCGTAGCAAAGTTTCACAGCGAGCGATTCGTTTCTTCGCGCCTATTGTCCGAAGCACGATTGTACCAGATTTGATTATACAGACGCAACGCTACAGAAATTATGTAACATTTTTTTCAAAATGATATTTAAAAAACGTAATTGCTAAGATTTTTATTTTGACTTTAGGCGAAAAAGTTTCCATTAAGGGGTTAGGCTACTGAGAAAATGACGAACACTCGTTCGTCGTTTTGGGCAACTCAAATTGAAGAGGAAGGTCCAACGTATGGTGCCGAAATAGCAGATTGAAGGTAAACTTACGATTACAACTGCTAGTGAAACTTTGAACGCGTTTTTCTTAAAACTCTGTTTTTCAAAACGGTGGACACGATTTCTCGACGCCTAATGAACGGATTGACTTGAAAATTCGTACATTCGTTCAGTGTAATAATAGTTTAGTTTTGCCGACGTTTTTCTCAACATTTTAAAAAATTAGTTAATAACAATAATGTTGTCATTGTTCCTCGAAAAATCGGGAAAGATTTTTTTAGATGTATTTCTGATGGTTGAAACCCGATAACGAGCCAAAGCTCCGTCCAGTCAGCCAATATTACCTATTTTAAAAACAAAATCGTTTTTTTCGTTGTGTCAGATCAATCGGTTGGCCGAAAATCAAGTACACCGTTGAGCTTCTCACGTCTAAAGGTCCGTCACGAGACTGTTTTTAATTTCTTCAATTATTAATATTTTCGATGAAATTGAGTACACCACTTTGTTAATGTACATACAAATAAATGTCCAAACAATTTTCTAATTTTTCTCATTGCTTCAAAATGGATGCTTTTAAATAACTCTGCTTTTCCGGTCGTCACAGTAGCCCAACCTCTTGAAAGACTACAATTCGCATGTTCGACTTATATTTATACTTACGCGGAAAATGTACACAAGTCCTGTATTATATACAAATCGTATATTTGTATATAAGTATACTTATATTTGTACTTATATTTTGTATATAAGTATACTCATATACAAAGTATACAAGTATACTTATATACAAATATAAGTATACTTATTTTTGTACAAACGTATAAGTACAAAAATAAGTAGAAGTACAAATATAAGTATTCTGATACTGATAGTAACCACAGCACAGATATAAGTGGGCCAGCTATATTTTTTTTGCCTTGTCAACAAACTAATTATCTTTATATCTTTCTTTACTACGTTTAATTGCATGTTTTTAAGAGGATAGCCATAAACTAATTCATTTAAGCAGTTATTGAGTACTTGGCGTACATTTCGTACTCTCTATTGGGATTGAATTCCTCGACAATAATATTTTCAAGTACTTTGGTAGCTTGCACCGATTGCCCATGCAGCAACAGTGGCACTTTCATTAGATGACGATCACCCAATTGCTTATCAATATTTTTCAATAATATAAAACTCAAGTTTGGCCAGACTTCATATCAATTGTGAGTAAAATCCCTACGTCGTCATTCCAATACGCTCGTCAGAAAAAAAAATTCACAATCCACCTGTTTTTTTAAGTCCAGGATGGAGAACCGTCACTATGCCGTCGCGCGCATTAGGTCTTACTTATCATCTCATAAAAAATATAATATTGATGGAACATTGAAATTGTATGGTAACAGCGATGCTATTTCAGTAAATGTACTAAACGATCCATTGCAATGCCCCAATAATACTGAAATTATTATTGATAGGTCGAATTATTGACAAAAAAAAAATGATTTCTCGATCAATTGGGAAATATCTTGTGTAGTGATTTTTTGCATGATCTTTGGAATCTGTATTCCATCGTTCCATCTGTGTGCTCAAAATAAGTTAAAAAAAAACAATGATGTTTATGTTCATTTGATTTATAAATAAAATTATGTACTTTTTCGGAATATAAAAAATAATATTTTGGAAAATTAGCTTACTTTCCGGTTATGAGGCGACAATGTATTTGGGTAAAGTGTGCATTGAGGTGGGAGCAATTATCAGTAGTTTCGTCGATAACGCCCTTTCGAATAAACAGCCACACTGCATGACTTTCCACCACTCCACAGCTCATTGTTAGAACACGGATAAGCGGCGGAGAAGTAAATATTTATTCGCACAAAGATGAAAATTCATATGCACTGCATCATGGCGCATATACACTTGCCTATATAAATCTGGGCAAAGTTTCACATCGACACATTATCCTCTTTTCGCGTCTCGCGTCTCGCCTATCGAAAGTACGATCTTGCCGGTGTTAGTTACGCGGATACAGTGACCAAGGAAATTGTTAGGTAAGATTTCTCTCGAATGGAAAATTGGCAAATATAATTACCCACCATATCGTTTTAACGTGAATTGAGAGTTCCCATTGAAAGCCTGTAAGATGTATATAAGTATCTTTATACTTATACTAACCGCAGTTATCGGCTGTGCAATCTTAAGGGGGGAAATACACATAAATGGTCGAAAATAACGAAAAATTTCGAGTTTTTTTTTAACGTAACCACTGGACCAATCGTTTTGGAAATCGTCGGGTATTTTATTGTACGTTAGAAGACATGAAAAACTTCTTTATCAATCGATAATAACTGTTCATCAGCAGTGTGCAGCCATCTGTTGCCGAACGAATTTTCCCCGCGATGTCGAACTGCGCCAGCGGCAGTCCGTTTTTATTTATTTAAAACAATAAATTCAAAGAAAATTACATTCTATTTGACAGTACGCTGTCGATAAACTAAGAAAAAGTTGAAAAAGTTGAATATTGTAATAATGGCGGCACTCCGAAAAAAAATCGAATTTTCACCAAAAGTCCTCACATTTTTTGTGCAAAACATGATTGTTTAATTAAATTTCTTATTAAATATCGATGTTTATCGACGAGGGTTTGCAATTATGTGTTTCAAAACCTTTGGTTGAAATGAATCGGATAAATAGATTTTTTTATCGCTGCCGCGAATTTCGAAATGTCGTTCAGCAACAATTGGCTGCAGGCTGCTGATGAACACTTATTGTCGATTAAGAAAAATGTTTTTCATGTCTTCTAATGTGCTATAAAATACCCTACAAATTTCAAAACGATTGGTCCAGTAGTCGCGTTGAAAAAAAATTCCGAAATTTTTCGTCATTTTCGCCCTTTTGTACGTATTTCCCCCCTTAAGGTGGGAGACGACTGTCAGACCATCCAAAGAAGGTCGTTCTTTCCGAATTTTTTCGTCTACTAGATTTTTTATTTGGGATTTCGAAACAGGGAATGTTATTAAGCATACATTGAAGTTATTTCGTGGAAATTTTTATTTCAAAATGTTTTAAATTAACAACGTTAATAAGGTAAAATAGAGCCTCTGTATGAAAAGTGTGGTCCAACGACCGGGTCGGTAACTCGACAATGGTTGATGTGAAAAGTGAGAATAAAAAAGTTTTCTGATGCGTATAAATGTAGTTCTCGTTGTGAGTAGCAGTTTATCGGAAAAAAATTTCGAAATAAATGAAGTTTTCAAGCGTTTTGTCGTAAATTCATCGGTGCGAGTAATTATCAAGAGGTAGACGTACATATCGTACTTCTTTGATTGCAATTTTTATTCTCTCTAGTATGTAAATTTGACAACAGAATTTCTTGACAGAAACACTTTTGGATACACGTTTACAAGCCCACTGCACTTTTTGACGACCAGCTGCCATGAAGATCATCCTTTTATTCGTTTGCCTTGCAATTGGCGGTGAGTACATTTAATGGCAGTCTCGTAAGTTAGAGTGAGCACCTTATTGAACAGGCATTGTGATTTTTTGCAGAAACGATTATTTGTAAAGTCAATACAAGCGGCTACAAGACCTGAACTACATTAAGGGGTCTTCTCACTTTAGACGCTGAAAAATGCTATTTTTATGTATTTTTTTGATAGGTTTATATTATAGATATTGACATAAAAGTTGTTACACTTATTATTAATAAATGCACTTTCGAAATGCATTTAAAACAATTTTTAATGTGTTTATGTATCCCAAGTAAACTTTAAACGCGTTTTTCTCGAAACAACGTTTTTCGACGGCTTGTTGATAAAATCTTTGAAACTACTAAACCGATCCTTATGAAATTTTGACCACATATTCTTTGAAACTATAGCTATAGCGCATATCAAGGACGTTTTTAAATGTTCACATTCACTTTTTTCTGCCAAAAACGGTGAAACAAACACGTTTTTTTTTGTTTTTGCGAAAAATGTCCGCCAATTTGTTATTTATGTGTATATCAGAGATCGTATCATATGCGCGATAGCCATTAACGGAGACTTTGTCCTTGGAGTGCCATATTTCAGGTGTTTACATTTTTTTTTTTTTTAAGGGAATGAGTAAAGCTTTTTGAGTGCGGTTTTTTCTTGCTTTTATTCATGATATACAGAACGTTAAAAATTTTTTTTTTAAAAAGCAAAATGGCGGCCGTTGCAGCTCCGCGAAAACAGGTCCTCAAATCGCGGGAGGCAAATGGCTGACATCACTTTGTTGATCTGAAACACAAATTCAAAGCATATTATCAATCTGTGACCCTTTGGTCATGGAATGACGGATGGGTTTTTCGTTTAGTACAAATTTCGGAAAATGGCGGCAATTTAAAAAAAATCGAATTTTCGCGTTTTTTTTCGCATAAAAAGACAAATAATAAATGCAAAAATTGTATCTATCGAAAAAACGATCCGTCATTCCGTGAAGACAGATTTTTTGAGTATGCTCTCCAAATTTCAGGTCGATATGTTTATTACAGCGGTCAGAAAAATGTCAGCCATTTTTAAAAACGTGTTTTCGAGAAAAACGCGTTTAAAGTTTTGTAATGTGTTTACACAAATGTGTTTATAATTACCGGTAATCGGCAATGCCTGGTCCATAGAGGCATCCCTCCTCTTCTTCTAGCTGCTCATGTTTTGAGCCGCTAACATCTCCAGCCGATTTCAAGGACAAAGTCTCCCTTAACATACGGAAACTAAAACCGTTTGATTTTTTTGTTTCGGATGATCCATCTCGGAGATGCTATCAACTATCGCGGAGCGCAGACCTACCATTTTTTTACGACATTTTTTTAACTACCATTTTCATCTATAAATAGTGACTTGAATAAATATTTTTCCTTCAATGTATTTCGAAAGTGTATTTATAAGTGTAAAAACTTTTATATCAATATCCATAATATAAACCGATCAGCAAAATTCACGAAAATAGTCTTTTTTAGGGTCTAAAGTGACAAGACCGCTTAACGGATAAAATAATCATAAAATAACACAGACCAGCAATTACTGAATGATTATTCAGTAAAAATGGTAAAAAAGTTTCATTTCGACGTTTTTAACTTATACGTATTTCGCACTTATACGTTATTAGTTTTACTCTCAGCGTCGCTTTCGAGGTTCGTTTTTTTCTCCGTTATACGTTAATCACACGTGAAATTCTCTCGCCGGAGAAAATTTAATGTGACTGCGTTTTGATGTTTTGTTCGATGTTTTGATGTTTCTGACCTCGACTATGTATGCATGTACAGTGATTACATATCTCTCATCAATACGAACCTGTCTGTTATTTACTAGTCTAAAACGTCAAAGCCTAGTGTTACAAGCATGCATTAAATAAAAGTTCAAAATGGAAATTCGAAAACCTGAGTTGGCTCATTACTCAATTATTACCAATCAAATTTTCAATTGGAAAAACAAGCATTAACATAATAGAGGTACTACCATTAAAAAATATCGTGAACTATGCACCAATCGCAATTTTCAAATGTTAAAGATTTTCAGATACATACTGTATTGCACTTCTACGTTATTCTCACTTAAACGCCATATGTGATGTACCCCTTGAAAAACGTATAACTGAAGTTTCACTGTTCGAACATTAGGACGGCTAAGAAAATCGTTAATGATTTTGTTTCACCACAAATCTTGCTCACAACCCCAATATCTTCTTGAATATTTGGCTCGAGGCGTTTTTAGTATTTGCTTTGTTATTTCCCAAATGCAGCTTTTAATGAATGTCTTAATAAAAATCTCACTTTCCGATTTTTCAAAAGAGGATGTTCATTTCATCTCGAAAATAAAGATCAGTCACTGTCGCGATCGGTATGGACTCACAAACGAAAAGGAACCATCCTCTCGGGCACTGAAAGTTTTTCGAAAAAAGTAAAACACACTCCGTATAATTAGTAACAAATCCATAATTTTTCGATTCAATGTGCTCGCTAAAATTGTCAACAATTAAGTTGCTTGGAAAGCATTTAAAATATCGTCGCTCAAAAAGACCGACCAATCAAAAAATCGCTAACAATAGCGACAAATTATTCTCATAGGTATTGTCGCAGAAACGGTGGGTGGCCGTCCAAAACGAGCCAGTGGTGGAAAAGACATACCGGTTTATCTGGCACCGTACTTCGCATCGTTAAGACGGCAAAGGATTCACGTATGCGGCGGCGCATTCGTAAGCACGCGTCACGTTCTAACCGCGGCGTCTTGTGTATTGGATAAATATAAGAATATCCTTAATACCATAACCGTGGCAAGCGCTACGTATGTAGAAGGTCGAATAGATGTTGAGCATTCGATAGCGAACATTTCTCTACACGAAGGATATACAGAGGGAAATGACTGGTGCAACGTAGCTGTTATAACGGTACGAAAACGAAAAATCAATACATTGAATTTTTGTTCAAAATTAAATAGATTTAAATGGATTCATGAATTAAATATTTTGTCAATATTGAATGATAATATAATTTAAATTAATTTATTATTATCTAATAGAAATTATTCATTTACCATATTTATATACGATATAGTTAATCAGTTGAACTCTATCTTGCATTCATCACCGTCTAAGAATTGATAGATTCGGTTTCCTTCCACTTGCTTGCTTTTCGATATTATCTTCCTTTTTCAAATTTTTTCATTCGTTTTTAGGTCTCTAACAAGGAACATCACTTTGGTATCCTCCTCCGATTTTGTTGAAACTTTTTTATGTGGAAGCGTATCAATAACTAAGAGACGTGTATTTTTTTTATCCCCGGAAAAACGGTTTCAAGGGGTGAAACGCACCCTTAAAAGTCGGGATGTTTTTCGTTTTTCGTCGATAACGTTTTGACGGTACGAGATATAAACAAAAATTCAAAATGCAACGATGTTTATTTTTTTTCGTGGACTATACATTGGAGATGAGAACGATAACGTTATCGACGAGGAACACCCCTATTTTCGAAGGTGCGTTTCACCCCATAAAACCGTTTTTCCGCCGATTAAAAAATATCCGTGTCTCTTAGTTTTTGATACTCTTCCACATAAACAAGTTTCAACAAAGTCGGAGGAGGACACCAAAGTGATGTTCCTTGTGAGCTGTCTTCCCGCTATACACTCCGATCGTCGGTTCCCTCGGTTCTCAGCCATTAAGTTCTAAATCAAGTATATCATATTAACCCTCAATCCATGAAGGGATTTTCGGCACACTCAATCCATGAAGGGGGGTCGTTTTCGTCTGCGCGCTACCACACCCAGAATTATTGATAAAAAAATCTGGAAAAATTCATGGTTAATTCTTAGAATGTACTTTTGAAGGACGAACAGGAGTTTTTCGGATATTGTTATTTTTAATATATTTTTTTTCAAACAGATATCAAGCAATGCGGGGAAAAAATGCGTTTTTATAATTTTTGCCCGGACAGATTTGACCCCCCTTCATGGATTGAGGGTTAATATAGATAATTGAAATAATAATAAGTAAAATAATTAATAATCGTATCATTCATTTTCATAGCTTAATTATTATTCAAATTTTTAAATATTTCATATAAGTATTTAACATTAGATATTCATCGAATTTATTATATGTAAGCAAACAAATTATATACATGTAGACGTCTGGCGATCCATCTTCAGTACTCATTTAAGGTATTGACATTGTGTATATGTGAGGCATTCTATATACATGAAGGGAAAAAAGCGAATCATTCATGATCTAAATACATCGGAGAAAAATTCCACGCACTCAATCACTTGGAATTACGAGTCTGAATCCGTCCGTCGTCGGAATTCCTAAAATATCGGAACACTTTTGTCAAATCATGAATGAAATGTTGAATCCGGTTCTATTCCCGTGGCTACTCTCTGTATCAAGGTCGTCGCATAAGTCTAAATCCAACCACCTGAAGATTTCATCAGTCTTTTCTCAATATGTTGCAGTTATTCGCGCACGTCGAACAGAACATCATGCTAGGCATGATATCATTGCCAGATGCTGAACCAGCGTATAATAACTACGCCACATTGACGTCATTTCAACACAGAAAGTCTGCGATTGGGAAAGATTTTCTGCACCAGGTGGAGGTGCGAATGTTACCAAACAGCCCACCGTTCATCAACGCAGCGGGTGGTAATTACGTCATTTTTGGAAGAATGCGCTGGGGCCACGCAACGAGCAAGGTGAGTAGTTACGTTGGGTAACCTGGTACCGTACTGACCACGTGAATCAATTTTCGCTGTTTTGCGAAAATGCTTTCATCAAACGCTCGAATGTACAATGACTTCGGAAAAACGGATCAGAGTTATTGCCATATTGCACTGTGACCCGCTAAGTTACAAAGAATTTCAGCCAACGAGAATGAAAGACGGTACCGACGAGTGCTTGTTCGCAAGCGGACGAGATGAACTCGTTGTTTTATCTCTGGATAATCAAGATCGAGTAACTTGAAAATAAGAATAATCAAGGCTGTGTAGAACCATTGAAGGAAATACGGATTTTTGTGTCTTGTAAAACAACAGCATCATTTCAGGCGTAACAAAAACTAGCCCACTTGCGGAACACAATTTGTTCCGAATTTTGGATTATAAAAGACATTTTGGATGATGAAAAAAATATAACACGGTTCAACGTGAACATTCGTACAGTACCTACTAGTTATAGAGTTCGCTTTTGATGCGATGGATACCTATAGCATCTTGATGGTATCAATATAATCGCTTGATCTCACTACTCACGAAAAAAATCGAACGATTAAAGACTACATTTTTATGTATTAAATAAGCCTGCAAAATTTCAAGAAGATCGGTTTATTAGTGTTCGAGTAATCTTGGTCACCGACTTCAGAAACGACATTTTGAGAAAAACGCGTTTAAAGTTTCTCTTTCAACGCTCTTTCAACGCGGATTCTTCTCTTTCAACGCTCATATCTCAGTCAATTTTGTTTGGATCGACTTGAAATTTTCAGGACATATTCTCAGATACTTAAACGTAAAAAAAATGCAATAAAAAAAATCGATTTTTTCAAAATCGCAAGTGGGGGTAACCCCTTAAGTAAACAAAAAATTTACATGTATTTCGAAACTGTACTCATTAAGTGTAACAACTTTTATATCAATATCTATAGTATAAATCTATCAAAATAATTCATGAAAATAGCCTTTTTAGGGTTTAAAGTGAGGGGACCCCTTAAGGGGTACTGAATCAGTCATCAATTTAGACATATACCTGTGTGGCTTATTTTATACGCTTCTCATTGCAGTACGATAGCGGCGCACCTCTGGTTCATAAAAGGAGAATCGTAGGAATTGCTTCGCACATGATTCCACTAAACAAACGGAAGCGCTACTTCGTGAACGTCTTTAAATTCAAAACATTCATCGAAAATTCCATGGCACATGACACGTATTCGGCTTGGGCGCCGGAACGTCCTCGGCTTTAACTATGTAACATGGATATAAGTTTTGTATCCTACGTGTAGAAATACTTTTGACCCTGTAGCAAGGCATATGAAATGTAAAAATCTACGTGCGATACGTAAAAAAATAAAAGTCTGTTTTTCGATATTTTTCTCCGCCACGTAACCACCCCGTGACCTAATCCACTCCTCGGTTGACGGGTTTTTTACGCACATTTTTTTGCACTGTTATTGCCACTTTCGAAAGATGAACATAGATCAGTCATAACCCGAGTCGAAATTTTCGAGCCGCGTTCAACCCACAAAATGAAGGCGAGCAGAAATCGGCGTGAGCGGATTATTGGGTATCTAAAGGAGGGTACAATGTTTGAAAGTGTCATGCGTTAGAGCCTCCGATGAACCTCCGGCATGGCAGAAAGTAGACTTTTTGACTCAAAGGAGGTCAGTAAGGCTCACAATTGAACCTACGGAACCTCAGGTCGGCCTACTTCGAGCGCTCCCGCAGAACCTACTACCCACCCTTTCGGCCTACTGTACACTGCTAAACAAAAAAATTAATTTATATAGAATCTATTTAAATAAAATAGGTTTTTTCCTTGTCTCACAGCCTACTACGATCATATTTCTTTCAAAGATATTTATATATATTAATAAAGATGAGATTCAAATTAATCTTTATTTGCTTACAATGTACACTGTAAAGCTAAGTGTACTATATGCATAAAATATTTCATAAATCGAAAATAAAATGAACTCCTTATTTGAGAGCTTTACCACAAGGATTTTTATCGTAATTTGTCATTCCCTGGCCTTTAGAATTGATTTTTTTCGAAGAAAATATCTACCCTATATGCGACTTGAACCTAGTCCTACCTACTCATAATTACGCTCCGCTTCCCCTATGCTACCGAGTGCTTATAACATTTTGGTCGCTAATATGGCATAAGAGACCAAATGAATACCTCTAACTATTTGTTGTATCTCATAAGCTATCTGAATTAGTTAATATGATTGTGATAATTAGAGAGTTTCATCGAATAACATGCTATAGATTTTTCAAACAAACACACACACACGCACGCACGCACGCACGCACACACACACACACACACACACACACACACACACACACACACACACACACACATATATATATATATATATATATATATATATATAAAATTCCTCTCTCTCCACCTTCTCTACGCCCCGCCCCTTTGATATGAGTGTTGCAATAAAGATGGACCGTTAGGTCAATCAAATAGAAAAATGGTTAACTCTACGAAAATTCTATTTGAGGTAAATTAAAAAAAATAACTAGATCCATTCAGTGAACTTAACTAAATTGTTTTTTTGAACAGATGAAAATGTTGAATTGATGAAACCGAATCACAGATTTATTAGGATCAAATAAAATATGTAGTTGGACGATATTAAATAGATTGATTTTCTATGAATAAACATTTTTTAAATCAATAATTTTAATAATGGAATGCAATAGGAAAAATTTAGTTCTATGAAAAATCTAGTTAATTATAATAAAAAAGAATCAAATAAACGCGGTTAGTCAATATCATATTTAGCGGAAAAAAATAAAAATATGCTTCACACATACACGTGGAAATATTTTTTAATTTTTCGACGTGCTAAAAATGAAAACAAAGAAAAATCAAACATATTATTTAAAATCGACGATAATCGGCCGTCGCCATTTATCAACTCATTATTGAATTAACAAAAAAAAAACAAAAAATAAAGAAAAAATCGAATGAGGTTGAATTCTAAACCGACAATTTCAATCCTTTAGAACATGAAATAGACTATAATTAACACCCTAACATTCCATATAGATATCAACATTATATGTTGTTTAGATCTACACTGCCAGCCAAAAATTTTCGGACACTCCACATGATCGCAAAACTTTGGAGCGCTGGATAATTGCCAAATAATGTTAGAGTAATATAATTCATTTCATTTATTATTTCACGAAGATACTATAAAGATGTATATAATTAAGTAATTATACAGAGCTTTATAGCATCTTCGTAAAATAATTATTATTCTACCATAAGTTTGCAATGATCCAAAGTGATATTAAGTTTTGCAGTTATCTGAAGTGTCCGAATACTTTTGACTGGTAGTGTATATTTGAATATATTAATGCAACCACATATTTCGAATATAATATATATATATATATATATATATATATATATATATATAGTATTATATAATAAATACCGTCGCTTAAAAGTTTGGATACACCAGTCGATATTTCTTGCTGCACTAAAAGTTACACAGCTTCGTAAAAAAAAAGATAACCAAATTTACTGAACGGCGTTTTGACGGGAATAAATTCAGCTTTATATTGCTTTTCTGAAATATTTTTTTATAATTTTCTTTTCGACCCGGTATGCACTTTTATATGTGACTGATTTTCGGCTTTTTTCAACCATCAAGAATTGGGCGCATGACTTATGAAAAAAAAGTTTGTTACGTTTATCCATGATAAACTTGAACGGGGTAGCAGGAACTCCATTTTCGTTTTTTATAAAGTTTTTGTTACGATTTTTTTCGCAATGTTATTTCATTTTTTGCTAAAAAAAGACTAATTCTAGATAATACCATGTAACTCAAGAACTAGAGGGTTTAAGAAGAAATATCAAGGACGAAAAACGTCGCGTAAACTTATACTGGATAGACTGGCATTTTTTAAGAATTTTCTTGTGAGATTTTTTCTCACAGGAAAGCGCCCAATAATCCGATAGAATTGGAGTAAGACTGTATATACAAGCATTCTTTTATGAATTGCCTATAAAATAATAATAAATCGATATTGAGCAAATTTGATTGTTTTCGCATATTAATATTGCACTAATAATTTGATAAGGGGACGATGTATTTATATTAATTTCGTATTATTTTCGTGATCGAACGGGTTACCGATCAGGCCACAATGGAATGATGATGGAGGAGATATCGAATTTGGGCCGAAAGCAGGTTAGGTGGGGTCGAGGCAACAGTTTGAGATTGAAAGCAGGTTAAGGAGGCCTGTGCTCTGCCCGTTTCACTAAAACTGGGGGTCGAGAGAAGGTTTGGCAGGTCTAGCAGAGGCTACCCTGGACCAAGAGGAGGTCTCTTCATGGCACTGAACTCGACAAATGAGGTTTCGTCGGTTCAACGGAGGCTGGCGGCTTATGTATTACAAAAGAAATGGGTCCTGCGAGGGTTCAGAGGAGGCTAAAAATTTCGACTCGGGAAGGGAAAAAATCGACTGCGAAATTTCTAGCTGAAGATTTCATGTGCAAATGCGCTATTTCAAGTGCACAGCCCAAATCATTGTATCAAATGAATTCTAACGGAAAAGTGTTTTCTGCAAAAATTTTAAGTATCCGAGGAAGATAATCGATGACGACATCAATATTTTTCTGGCCACGCGCTTAGTCGATTCGGCTCCCAAATGCATTATCTTCAGTTGGAACATAGAAGTTCAATTGCCTCGAAAATAATGAAAAAATTGACGGTGCTAGGTTTGAACAAGACAAAAGTTATGACACTTAAAAAATCTTGAGATACTCCGTGCATTGGAGTTACCCAGCGTTTCAGGCTATGACTGACATTGGTATCGCACGAGGTACGTATGATATCCGTATTGTAAGAAAGAATAATTCTCGAAAACCCAATTCACGAATATGTGTTCGACGTCGTCTTTAAAGAAAAATGTTCAATCGTAAAATGAACTAATTTAACAAATACAAAATTCTTGGCCATTACTATTCATTATTCAAAATATAACCTATACTGTCACGCCGGGACAGAGAAACTTAGAAATATTATTTTGAGCGTTTTAATTGGTCATCGAGGAGAACAGAATTTGAGATTTTCAGACCAATGCGTTTTCGGCGATAAATGAGTGGTTTCTCTACTTAAGTAATATCATTTGTAGCGCATTCATACATAAAGTTAAGTGCATCGGAACTCACTTCATTCAAAAAAGCCCCGGTACTTTCTGAGTATTGAAAGATTAACATTTTTTAAATCGACTACGTACAGCCTCCCATGTAGAGGTTGCCATGAGTTGCCCAATGTTACGATCAGGCCAATGATGGGACCATCGTATGAGCCAACAAAAGAGAAATAATATTGGCCCATTGCTGTTCCGCTCTAAATTCAAAACTGGCACGATATCGGCCCATCCCTAAAGCCTGACCTGGCCCATCTTTAAAAAACTAATAAACAGCCGTGATAGTTAAACTAAATTTGCCAACTTAAAAACTGGCGATACTAAAATACTGACAATTCCTCTGGCCCAATACTGTTCCGTTATAAATTGAAAACCGGCACAATATCGGCCCATCGTTTAAAACCAATAAATAGCCGTGATGGTTGAACTATATTTGCCAATTTAAAAACTGGTAATGCTAAAATACAAGCAATTACATTGGCCCATCATTGTCCCGTTATAAATTGAGAACCGGCACAATATCGGCCCATTACTAAAGATTATCCTGGCCCATCTTTCAAAACCAATAAACAGCAGTGATAGTTAAACTAAATTTGGCAATCCTAAAGTACTGGGTATTACATTGGCTCATAATTGTCTCGTTCTAAATTGAAAATCGACACAATGTCGGCCCATAGTTAAAACCTAGGATGGCCTATCTTTTAAAATCATTAAACAGTCATGATAGATAAACAATATTTGCCAATTTTTAAACTGGTGATGCTGAAGTACTGCCAATTACATTGGCCCATTATTACTACATTACTAAAACCTATCCGGGCCCATCTGTTAAAACCAATAAACAGCCGTGATAGTTAATCGAAATATACCAATTTTAAAACTGGCAATGCTAAAATACTGGAAATTACATTTAATTAATCTAAGCCCTTTATTGGCTAAGTGGGTCAGACCATACCCGCTTTTATTTTATTTGAGCCTTGGGTCATTCATTATCTGTACATTGTGCCAGAATAGGCAAATAACTAGCACGTCATATATTAATCGTCTATATTTTGTAGTTCAGTTTTTGTAATCAAGTCTGGGCCTATTATTGGCATTTGTAAATAACCAACATAAGTAAGTAAAATATGCCAATTTTGAAACCTGTCACATACGCAAATCACAATTTATTTCAAGGTTATTCCATGAAATATGTATCCATAAGGACCAATCTCGGGCCAATCTTGGCCCGATATAGGTTGAATATTTGTCGCGCACCCAAACAAACCCAACCAAACTCACGGCCCAATATTCTAGATAGACTAACTTCTAGATAGATCAACTGCGAAGGCCCATCATAGAGCCAGTGGTCAATTTCTACATAGGCCCTTTAAGAGGGCCCACATAGGGCCAAGTGCAATCACCAACGCTACAATGAATTAAATCATTGGCCCAATAATTGTTGGCTCTGTTGGCCGATATCGGGCCGTTCTTATCATTTCTACAAAGACACCTCATTGGTATATACTCACGACCCAATATTCTAGAAAGGTTAACTGTGAAGGCCCGTCCCAGGCCCAATGGTGAATCTCTACATGGGCTTAGTCACTGCGGTTACTAAAATGTCAAAGAAAGTAATTGAAAATCGGTTGATACATTTTTGAGTATTAGCTGGGACTAGGTCGAAAAAAGTAGTTTCGAGAAAAGTGCGTTCAAAGTTTTCGTTCCGTTTTTCTTGATATGAAGTTATGTTTTTTCTAGAATATTGATACTTACATTAAAGTGTCCAGTCGCGAGCGATATGACGGTTCTTCATCTTCATTATGTTTCACAAAATAATAAGAGCCTGCACTTCGTCTCTTGTGAACGATGCCACGCCTGTTGGGACTGAGGGCACTTACCGGTCGCGCTCCCCGTTGCCACTAAAGGGACTGTCACTCCGTCCATTTTCGGACTTGTGACTAAAAATGTTGCCATCATATTTTCGAATGTATGTACTTTAAAAAATTAAAAAACAAAATGGTGTTTTTCGAAATTTTACTCAGGGAAAGTGGGCAAAGGGGAAAGCTACCGTGCAAGTTCTTGCACAGTGACTTCCACCCTTAACTGACAATTCGTATAGAAAGCTGTCAACTTCCCGCGGTAAAATTGCGCGCGAGTTTTAAATTCAAAACTTGAACATGCAAAAAATTTGCTATTTCTGGCATTTCCAAAATCGTGACGCAACGCAAACCTTGACCCCCCTTCCCCCAAATTGCGTTACATTATTTGCGTACGACCCCCCAGGTAGGAATTGACGATGAGAAAAGGGCTCGCCAAGCTCTGAAACAAGGCTCACATTTTTAAATTCAGGCTGAGCACCAGCTTGATTTCAAGCCTCGCTGAGCCTCTGAATGATAACGCGGTTTCAGGCTCTTGCACACAGGCTTGACCAAAGGCTGGTAGAAAGGCCCGTACTAAGCCTGAAACGACGAAACAACAAGGTTCAGAACGAGCCTTAAGGCCTAAGGCCACTGTAACGGTCCAAAAAAAAAGGTTTTTTCACGAATTTTTTGCTTCCAAAATTGAACGTAATTGAAAAAAAACTTTTAAGGGTGTTATCGGGCATACATTAAACTTTATTATCAAATTTTTTTACAGCAAAAAAAAACAAAATGGCGGTTCCACAGCTATCTTCCCGGGGCATGTTTTGCTTGCAGGGCTCCGCGGCACGCAGCACCACTGGTGCACTTTTGAATCTAGAACAAAAAAAAACCATCAATCTAGAGGGTTATAGCTAGAGAATGTCGATCGGATTTTAAAAAGTATCAATTTTTGTGGATTTGGCGTGCGTTTGAAAAAAAAAAATTGATTTTTGACGAAAAAAACGGCTAGTTTTTTGTTAATAAAAAATCAATAAATAAAGTTATTGAAAATCCCGATCGACATTCTCAAGATAATGTTAATGTTCACATCTGGTCAAAATTTCAAGTAAAAAAAATGAAAATTGTTCGAGTGATGCTGCGTGCCATTTTGAAAAACCGTATTTCGAGAAAAACGCGTTTAAAGTTTTGCGAATAGTTTTTTATTGGAAAAAATAAAAAAAAGAAGGTAAAAAAAAAATTTACCGTTAGTCTGCAATCCCAGCACCATACATTTGTCCTTCGATGGCCAAATTTTCGTCTGGCAAAATTTACAGTGGCCTTACCCCTTAATGAAGTCTTCACGAGCATTTATGACCAGGCTTATCCCAAACTCTTCTCGAGGCTATATGAGGCCTTTTTTTAGTTTTCTACATTCTACATTGGGGTACATTTCATAAATTTGTAAATAATTCATTTTATTTATTATATATATTTATTATTCATTATATTATTTGATATAAAATATATCTAAAAAATATTTTAAACACAATACTTTATTTTATTTATTGTTTATGGGACACGTAATACACAAAGTGTACGCAAACTCCAGAGAGTGAGTATATATGAAATCTGTGTGTGACGAGGAAAAAACTTTTTTGTGTACCTCATAAATATCAAAAAGAGAATATGTTCAAATGTTCTAAGCTGCCTCCTTCGCTTTCGTTTTCCGTGCCGTCGCACCCGATAAATTTATTGCTAATTTTTTTTTTTTATAATAGTACACAAAAAATATTATTTAAAATTTATTTTATTTTATCACAACCTGAAACAAGCCTGCATCCAGCCTCGATTTTTTAGCCTTAAAATTCACTGGCTGAATAAAGCTTGAAATAACCCTGAGTTTAGGCTAAGTAGCCAGTCTTGGTTCCAGGCTGCTCCAAACGATGCAATGAAACTTGGCCCAGGTCTGTCTCACTCAGGCTCGGTGAAACAAGGCTCGCCCAAGTTTGTTTCCATCGTCAGCCTTTTAATTTCCTACCTGGGCCCCCACGATAAAATAGAAAATATGTGAAAAGTCACGAGAAAAAATGCGGCTTATTGAAACATCACCCGCACGTTTCGTTGGCATGTACGTGTGCGCTGATATTGTGTCAAAGTGCAGTACAATAAATAACATAGAATAATTCAAGTGGTTTTCAAGTGATGTAATTCGATTAGATTTACACGATATACTTTTTAATCGATTTATACTTTCTTTAGATAAGATTTATAACTTTTTTAGCTGCAGGCATTATGTATATCTATATATTTTGTTTAGAAAATTTAACATCCAGAATGCGATGGGATTCATGAAGAATCACGGTGTTGAAAGTTGCATCCTTGGAATGCATCGTATTTTTTTTTCTCCCGTCATTTGTACATTTTCATTATTAACGAAAATATCTTCTTGCCAATTTGTGTTGTAGATTTTTAATGAGGATACTAAAAAACGATAGAGTGATTTTTAATTTGTGATATTTATATACAATTTGAGCAAATAATTAGGTGTTGGAATTAATTCGCAGCGTTTTACAAGAGATGGCGTAGGTAGTACAGTATTTCGTTGTTACCGACAGTAATGCATTCATCGTGGAACAGCTATCGTTGAATGTCATTTGCTGTACATAACCTCTTTTTGAATCGTAAATAACAACACTTTGTAATTTATTGAATATGTCAACATTTGTGCCGAATAAAGTGTTTTTGCGGGGAGTTTTAAGTCCCGGTTTTTTGCATAGAATTGTCACTGGTGATGAAAAATGGACCCATTTTTTGAGTAGTTGAGTCGAGTGTGTATAGAAGTTGCAGCGATTATCAGTAGCTGTGGCGATAATACCTTCCAAACAAACGCCTGGATTACGTGACTTTTTACCCATTCAATCAATGCTTATTGTTAGAATGCCGCCACGCGCTGCAAAAGTGAATAATAATTCGCTGAAAGATGGAAATTCCTATGCAATGAACCCGCAGGCCTGTGCTAGATATATTTGCGTATTCAAGTCGTAGCAAATTTTCACATCGAGCGATTCGTTTCTTCGCGCCTTTTGTCCAAAGCACGAGTGTACCAGAGTCGATTACACACGTGCAACGATACAGAAATTGGGTAACACTTAATCAGTATAATAGTAGTCCAGTGTTGACCGACGTTTTTTATCTTGATATTTTTTTGATTAGTTAATATCAGTCATTTTTCCTCGAAAAATCGGAAAGAAATGTTCGTTTGATGATTGAAACACGACAACACAACCAAGCTCGGTTAACTCTCAGCCAATATTGTCTATTTGGAGAAAAAAAACACTCTTTTTTTTGGTTTCAGATCAATCGGCTGGCTAATTATCAAGTACAGCGTAGTGATCCTCATGTGCAATTGTCCTTCACGAGATTGCTTATAACTTCTTTAATTATTCATGCTTTTTCATGAAATTTGGTGCACAACTTTGGTTATGTACATACAAATAAATGTCCAAACGATTTTTCAATCATCTTACTTATTTCTTCAAAGTTAATTTTTCTTTGATAACTCAGATTTTTGGGTCTTCACAGTAATCTAACCTCTTAAAAGTCTACAATTCGTATATTGTATATGTTTGTAGAAGTTGTTTACAAGTCCTGTATTATATACAAATCGTGTATTTGCATATAACTATACCTATACTGATACTCACCACAGTTTACTGGCTGGGCAATCATAATATATGTATGTCAGCTATATTTTATTTCCTTGTCAACAAACTAATCATCTTTATATCTATCTTCACTACGGGTGTTTGTTGAAACCATCATAGTTTTCTTGAGTTGAAATTCGCGTTTTAAGGGGTTACCCCCACTTGCGATTTTGAAAAAATCGATTTTTTTTATTGCATTTTTTCGAAGTATAAGTATCTGAGAATATGTCCTGAAAATTTCAAGTCGATCCGAACAAAATTGACTGAGATATGAGCGTTGAAAGAGAAGAATCCGCGTTGAAAGAGCGTTGAAAGAGAAACTTTAAACGCGTTTTTCTCAAAATGGCATTTCTGAAGTCGGTGACCAAGATTACTCGAACACTAATGAACCGATCTTCTTGAAATTTTGCAGGCTTATTTAATACATAAAAATGCAGTCTTTATTCGTTCGATTTTTTTTTCGAAAACAAAATGGCCGTTTTATAGCCAAAAAACGGCCGTTGTTTTTTCGTTAAAATCGAACCATTAACTTTGACTATCCGCCATTTTGTGAAAAATGAATATTTTTTTAAATCTTTCGATTAAAGACTAGTTTATACTTATATTTGACTAAATCCATCCGCATTTTTTTTTTCAGATGATCCACTTCGCCGCAATGTTGGTCACCGCAAACCGTGTATATAAAAACATTATTTCATTGACGGCCATTTGCCACTAACCAATGTAATATTTTTCAATAAAAAAATTACTGAAAGTTCTTCAACATGTGTTCTTTAAGATGGTATATTGATCGATTAAAAAAGTTTTGTAGTTTTCTTTAAAAAAATTGATGAAAAAGGCCTTTTTTGCGCTACAAGTGGGGGTAACGCCTTAAGGAGAGATATACACTTAGATGGTCGAGGTCGAGGATTTTGAAGCTATGAACATTCCGTCGACCGTAGAAGACCTACACTGTGGGCCTGGCATCGATGATTCCATGTAAGTTGACAGCCTCATGATTTATTCATTCCCAAATTTTCGAACGCGTTTTTCTCAAAAGCACGTTTTTCAAATCGATACCCAAAGTTACTCGAAAACCAATGAACCGATTGCCTTGAGGTTTTTTGTGGTTATTCTATACACCATTATCTAGAACTTGTCATAGGATTTTTTTTTCCGTTACGTAGTTTTTGTTTTATAGGCAAAATAATTACTAATTTTTTACCCAAAAATCACTATTTATGTTCAAACGTCCGCCATTTTGTCATAAATCGATATTTTCAAAATCGGCTATGACAAGTACTAGATTATAGTATCTAATTTAATAATCTTTTTGGTTTTTTTTTCAGATGATTTTCGAAGAAAGGTACCGTATAGGCAGATTTTTTTTTACGACGATCCACGGATCATACAATATCCTTGCATATTTTTGATATTTTTAAATAAAGAAAATCAAACATATTTTTGAATGGATATACTTTCAGATAATTAAAACCCCGATCCGACATTGCAAATAGTTCTCCTTGAAAAAATGCACAAAAATGACCTTTTTCCGGCTCCTAGGTGTATATCTTCCCTTAAAGCGGATTGTCATAAACTAATCGATCCAAGCAGTTATTGAGCACTTGACACACATTTCGGACTTTTTATTGTAATTTATATTCGCACTGGTACATAAATATGACAATTAATTTTCTCAACGAGAATACCTTTAAGTACCTTGGTAGCTTGCAGCGATTGGCCATGCAGCAACGACGGCACTTTGGTTGAATAATAACAAGTTAATTGCTGATCAATATTTTTCGATAAAATAAATCTCAAATTTTGCAAGGCTATGTATCGGTTGTGGGTAACTTCACGATGTCGTCATTCAAATACGCATATCAGAAAAAACATTGACAATCGGCTTGTTTTTAGGGCCCCAAGATGCAGACCCGTCAATGTTCTTTCACGCGCGTTGGTTTTACATATCATCTTATATACAATAGAGTATTAAATATAAATGGCAACAGTGATGGTATTTCGTGAATATACTAAACAATTCCTTGCAATGCACCAATTATACTGAAGTTATTATTGATAGGTCGAATTACTTACAACAAAATGATTGCTCGATCAAATGGGAAATATCTTTTGTAGTGATTTTTTAATTTTACTTTATGGACATCTGTATCCCATTGTCCCCTCTATAGGCTCAAAACGAGTGAAAAACAATTACGTTTATTTTTATTTGCTTGATAAATAAAAATGAGTGAATTTTCGGAATGAAAAAAAAACCACATTTCGGCGAATTCACTTACTTTCCGGTTAGGAGGCAACAATGTATTTGGGTAAAGTGTGCAAAGAAGTGGGAGCGATTATCAGTAGTTGCGTCGATAACGCCTTCCGAATGAATATCCAGACTACGTGACTTTTCATCACTCCACTGCTCATTGTTGGAACACGGAGAAAAAAATAATTATTCGCACAAAGATGGAAATTAATATGCACTGCATCGCGACGCATCCACCTTCAAAAGATACGCATGGATCAGTCGTGGGAAAAAAAACTACTGCAATGTCCTTAGCTGAAAATTTTTTATTGTGCAGCTGTACACCCCAAAGAATTCGTGAAAAAAAAACTTGACTGGATAAACGTTTCTTGCAAAAGCTTGACGGTTTTCGAGGAAGACAATTTACGACGATATTAACAGTTTCAAAAACAATGAAAACATTTAAGTGGTCTTCTCACTTTAGGCGCTAAAAAACGTTATTTTCATGAATTTTTTGATAGGTTTATATTATAGATATTGATATAAAAGTTGTTACACTTAATATATACACTTTCGAAATACAGTTAAGAAAATTATTTCTTTGAGTCACGATTTACAGACGAAAATGGTAGTTCAAAAAATGTCCTAAAAAATTGTAGGTCTGTCGATAAAATCTCGGAGATGGATCATCCGAAAAAAAGAATCAAACGGTTTTAGATTCAGTATGTTAATGGCTATTGCGCATATCATACGATTTTTTATGCGTGAAAAAAAAAATGGCGAGCAGTTTTCAAAAACTAAATAAAATACGTGTTTTTTCACCGTTTTTGACAAAAAACTAGTAGTTAGTAAATTTTTAAAAAATCCACGATATGCGCTGTAGCTATAGTTGTAAAGAATATGTGGTTAACATTTCATAAGAATCGGTTCAGTAGTTTCGAAGATTTTATCAACAAGTCGGCGAAACACGTTGTTTCGAGGAAAAACGCGTTTAAAGTTGGTTTGGGTTGCATAAATACATTAAACAAATTTTTGTAATGTATTTCGAAAGTGTATTTATTAAGTCTAACAACTTTAATAGCAATATCTATAATATAAATCTATCAAAAAAAGTCACAAAAATAGCCTTTTTTATCGTCTAAAGTAAGAAGACCTCTTAACGCTCCAGGATTAGAAAACACTGAAATTGTGGCACTCCAAAATTCTTGAAATACCACGTGCATTAGAATCGCCCAGCCTGTACCGTGTCAAGCCATGACTAACATTGTAATGACGCGAGATACGAATGATATTTGTATAGCAACAATAAATAGTTCTGGAATCCTAAATATATACTTTACCAAAAAACGATCTGTTTTTTGGTAAAGTTTACCACCGTATCAGTTCGTTTGAGTTGCTGACATTGATCAGAGACCGGTAGGTAAGCACAATGAAAGCACAAATTATGAGTATAATTGAAAGGGTTTGGCAGACATTTTCGAGGTTATTGCTTGATTTTTACTTAAGGCGTTAGGCCACTCTAGAGGCCGAAAAAATAGGCTTTTTGGGGATTTTTTTTTTTTTTTTAAATACAAAATAAATTGAGGTTACAAAAAGGGTGTTTATCATACATATCGATGACTGTATACAATAATTTTTTTGAAGCGATTAGTTTCAAAAGGGCGGCTGTGCAGCGTTTATCTCAAAACGGCATTTTTTAAGTTGGCCGGAAACATAATTGAGACAATTTTCAACCGATTCACTTGAAATGTTGAATGTATCTTGAAAAATGCATTTTCTACGAAAGTACGTAGGATTTTTTTTTATGTTGCAAAGTTCATTTGTCATTAACAATTATCTGACGATTTTTTCGGCAAATTTTTGGAAAGTGAAAAATTTGCCTAAAAAATCGTACCACTATTCACGTTAGAAAGGCTGAAATGAAACTAGTAAAGGCTTTGGTTCCTCATTAACCGGTGTATCTAACAGGGGAAGAAAAAGAACTTACAAATGATTAAAATAACATCGAAGCAAGATTATTCGCACCAAGTACTACAGATCCCCCCATGGAAATTTATGTATGTAAAATATATGCAGAAAATATATGCTACATTTATATATATCGGTCGCATACATAGTGACGAAAAATAGAATAATACGTATATATTCAGTATATATGCACCAAATATATGACGCATATATGACCCATATATATTCGATATATTTTTCTGACCAAAACATATATGCTACGTATAAACACTATATATGATGCATATATGAGGCATATACGACGCATATATTTTCGATATATTTTCAATATATTTTTTTGTCAGAAAAATATATCAAAAATGTAGGCGTCATATATGATGCATACATTTTTGATACATATTCCTGACAAAAAATATATGCTGCGTATAAACACTATTACAGTTAAACTTAATAAAACTTAAAACTTAAACTTAAAAAAAAACTGAACTTACAGTTAAAGTACGCTATTCCATATAAACACTAGATACAGATGTGCTACGCATATATATATTGTATGTACGCAGTGTGTATGCAACATATATGCTAAATATATGTGGTATATATGCACGGTAAATGCTACATATATCATTGATATATGATACATTGATATACAGTAATACCACGCATATACATCTCATATATAAAAACGTTACGAAAATTAGAATTTGGCACATATATGCAACATATATTTTCAATATATGGCATACATTTCACATATATTACAATTATTAATAAAATAAATTCGCAGTATATTTTTGCGTATATAAATTTCCATGTGGGGAACTCATACGATTGGCTTATCAAATTGCTGGTATTGAGAATGAAACCACTTTTGTGTGCGAAATATACCAATAATTCGTGTCCCATCGTTCTCTCAGCGCTATTTCATCTTGCCCCGCTTACGGGGTAAGATGGAAGAAATGAGGATTTAATTAAAAATATATATATATTGTATGGAAACAATCAGAAAGACTGAATTTTATTGCTTCCACAATAAAAGATTAATAAATGTTTATTAGTTTAAAACAATAATTAATGTTGACTGACTCATATATGTATTCTTTTAGTTGAACATGACCTTAGCATTATCATCTTGACACGAGTTCCCCTAAATGTGTGTGTGTGTGTGTGTGAAGTATTCTTCGAACGAAAATGACGACTCACAAAACGAGACTTAAGGGGTCTTCTCACTTTAGACGCTAAAAAGACTGCATATCAAGGATTTTTAAAATTTTGATATTTACTATTTTTTTGCCAGAAACGCTGAAAAACACGTTTTTTTCGAAAAATATCCGTCATTTCGTTATTTTTGCATATATAAAAATCGCATGATATGCGCTATAGCCATTACCATGCTGAATCTAAAACCGTTTGATTTTTTTTGTTCTGGATGATCCATCTCTGAGATTTCATTAACAGCGCTGACCTACAATTTTTTTCGGACATTTTTTTTACTACCATTTTCCTCTATAAATAGTGACTTAAATAAATAAATAATTTTTTTATGCATTTAGAAAGTGCATTCATTAAGTGTAACAACTTTTATATCAATATCTATAATATAAACCTATCAAAAAAAAATCATGAAAATAGCCTTTTTAGCGTCTAAAGTGAGAAGATCCCTTAAAGGTGCACGCCGAAATAGTGGTCACGCGGAGACGGAGGAACATAAAAATCGTATTTCGGGAGCTTTATTTGGTCATCAGGGTGAGCGGAATTCGACTATTAACTCTAGTGATGTAATACGTATCCTATTTACACATAAAGTAAAGTGCATCGAAACCCAATTAATTTCATAAAAGTCCCGTAAATCTCGGATGACGATGATGATTGATAATTTCCGGATGATGACGGTACTAAATTAGTAACTATATCGAACGAACGATTGGAAAAAACTAATAATATCGAAGTAACGGTCGGTGGATAAACATATACGAAAATAAATAAAAATTCCTTGATCGATCTTGCAGCAAAAACGTTGGGAATTATATTTTATTCTCAGGTACTGTGTAATATATACGCAATTGCTCCACCTTTGTACAAAACAATAAAAAAATTATGTTCGTATTCATTTTACACTATAAATTAAGTTACTATATGTTTGTAATTTAAAAAAAAACGATTCTTTGGAGAATTCGCGTATTTATTGGTTACGAAGTGATCGAAGTATTGTGGTTGTGCGAGAATTATCATTGAATCGTAAAAATCGTGTATACTTCTTCGGAGAATTTATCTAAGAAACTCCAGTTAACATTTCGAGTCAATGAGATGGAAACTGCCCGAATTATGCGTCCTATCGATTTCAAAAACGACTCCAAATTGCTGCTTTAAGGTAGTACCTCCACAGAAGAGTTGAATTAAGAAATGGTTGAAATTTGACATATACGTTATTTAATACATTATCCAAACATCTGTGCAATTTGAATAAGTTTGACCACCCCAAACCTGAGATATTTACACTTAAAGTTGGCTTGGTTTACACGTAACAAATGCGTTATGATGGGCAAACAGAGCATCACTAATTCTACCGTCAAAACTAAAATTAAGAAATTGATAAAAAAGGAGGATAAGCTACAGTAAGATATCACGAATAATGTGAAAAAAAATGAGAATGATTCACCATCGAGTTTCCAAGATATAACCATGAGAAGCCTTCACAATTTTGGTGCAAAGCCTGGCAAAGCCTGGAAAAAAAGCAATTGGGGCAAAGCCTGGACAGTCCCGGCAAAAAGTTTACTGGCAATGGTCGATCAAAAACACAATACAAAATATATTTTACGGCAATAAATGATATCCATCGTATTATCTAGTAGTACCGAGTCAATATTGCGTAGTTTTTAATTTTATTCATTACTAATTAAACCAATTATCAATCTTTTAAATATGAACATGGTATGTAAACTTTTGGTTGAGATTTTCGCAGAGGAACTACCTTAAACCGTTAGGCTGCTTCGTGCGTGTCGGAAAATTCCGTCAAAAAATTAGAAAAAAAAACAAACATTTCACGCATAACTCTATTTGTGTATCATTCTTGTGATCTTTGTACATCATTCAGGCCAATGAGCAAAAACGGTATAAACTTCTTTTCGACTCAGATGTAACGTCCCAATCTCGCAAAATCATTCGGAATGATATTTCAATCTTAGGAACTTTGTCATATATACGTTATTGTTCCTCCCGGAGACTAAATTTTTACAAACTGATGTTGATTTTCATTCACGTTATAAGTTGAATTGCATATATTTTCAAAATAAAAAAGGTGATCAAAGTGTTTGTAGTTGGGTCGAGTATACATAGAAGTAGCAGCAATTTTCAGTGACATTGGTGATAAAACTTTTTAAACAAAGGCGCGTATTACGTGACTTTTTACCATTTCGAAGCTTATTGTTAGAAAACCGCCACGCGCTGCAAAAGTGAATAAAAATCAGCTGAAGAATGAAAATTCTTATGCGATAAATTCGCGACCCTGAGTCAGATATATTTGCGTATTCAAATCGTAGCAAAGTTTCGCATCGAGCGATTGCTTTCTTCGCGCCTTTTGTCCGAAGCACGGTTCTACCAACATTGATTACACTGATGCCACGATACAGAAAACGTGTGACATCGGTGTTAAAATACAATTTAAAAAATGGAATTGCCTTTGGAATTGGATTTTTAATTCGGTGTACCTGATTTTGCGACATCTAATAAACGGATTTGCTTGAAATTCTGTACACGTATTCAGTGTAATAGTACTTTAGTCCTGACGGACATTTTTCTTCTTAACAATTTTTTTTTCATTAGTTAGTAACCTCAATGATGTAGTTTTCTCTCGAAGAAACGAAAAAAATTGCAATTTTTTAAAACAATTGCAACACGATAACGAAAAAAGCTCGGGCGCGTCTTTTTTTTTGTTTAAGATGAATCGGGTGGCCAGAAGTCAAGTACACTGTTGAGCTCCTCGTGTCCATGAGAGTGCTTAAAACTTTTGAAATGAGTAAAACATTTTATGAAAATCGGTACACAACTGTGTTCAAGTTCGGACGTGTGCAAACGATTTTTTAATCATCTTACTTAATTGTTCCAATTTTTTTTCTATAATGCTGAATTTCGTGTCCTCCCAGTAACTTAACCTCTGAAAAGACTAGAATCCGTTTATTGTTTTTATATACATACTTATATAGGCATTTATACGTCCTGTATCATATACAAATTGTATATTTGTATATGAGTATACTTATACTGATAATAACTCCGTTAAAGTTCGTACGAATAAATGTCCAAACGATGTTTTCATGATCTTACTTATTTGTTCAAACATTTTCTTTTAAAAACGCCGTTTTTCGGGTCCTTTCAGTAGCGTATCCCCTGAAAATACTAGAATTCGTATATTATTCTTATATCCATACTTATATAGACATTGTTTTCATTACTCATTACTTTACATTTTGTAATGTGAAATATTTTCATTACCCATTACATTGTAATGGGCAATGGAATTTTTTTGCATTACAAAGTCCAATATAATGGGTAATGCAATTTTTTTACATTACAAAAAGTAATGTAATGAGCAATGGAATTTTTTAACATTACGAAATCAAAGGCAATGAATAATAAAATTTGTTCACATTACTAATGCAATACAATGTAAAAAATCTTAATTACTCATCATAATGTAATGAGGATTATTATCCGTATCCCATTAAGGGCAGTGGTTTTTGCACTGGGTCGATCTGACCCGAAGAGAAACGAATAATAATCCACATTACCTCGTAATGGGTAATGGATATTTTTTACATTACATTAGTAGTGTAAAGAACTTCCATTACTCACTACCTTGTATTTTGTAATGTAATAACATTCCATTACTCGTTACATTAAATCGTGCGATGGAAAAAATTTCCATTACTCATTACATTACACTTTGTAATGTAAAAAAATTCCATTACCGATTACAATGTAATGTATAATTAATTTTTTTGTCATTACACATTACATTGTACTTTGTAATGAAAATGTTTCACATTACAAAATGTAATGTAATGAGTAATGGAAATTTTTTACAATACAAAATATAATGTAATGAGAAACTGACATTTTCTACATTACAAAATATACTGTACGAGTAATGGAATTTTTATACATTACTGAATGTAATGTAATGGGTAATGAAATATTTTTTCATTACCCATGAAAAAAGTAATGACTAATGCATTACTTTTTCATTACAAATTTCGCAAACCTGGTACTGAACAAACTATTGCAATGCACCAATAATACTAAAGTTATTATTAGTAAGTGGAATCATTTACGAAAACATGATTGCTCGATGAATCGGGAAATATATTTCGTAGTGATTTTTTTCCAAAATCTTTGGTATCTGTATCCCTTTGTTTCATATGTGAGCTAAAATAACCCCATAAAACAATTATGTATATTTTCATTTACGTTGTAAATCAAATGACGTACCTTTTCGGAATAAAAAAATCATATTTCGAAGAATTCGCATAGATTACGACTATACGGCGGCCATGTATTTGGGTAAAATGTGCATATACAGGTGAGAGCGATTATCAATAGTTCCGTCGACAACGCCTTTTAAACAAACAGCCAGAGTACGTGGCTCCCCATCACTTCACTGCTCATTGTTAGAGCACGAATAAGCGACGGAGAAGTAAATAACTATTCGCCCAAAGATGGAAATTCATATGTACTGCATCGTGATGCATATACACTTGCCTATATAAATGTGAGGAGAGTTCCAAATTCACAAATTATATTCTTTTCCGTCTGGTGCCATCAACTTTGGTAGCCTCCAAGCGGAGCAAGTTCGTCCGAAGTACGACCTTACCGGAGTTTGTTACGCGGATAAAACTACAAAAGAACTGATAAGGTAACATTCTTGTGAAATAGAAATATGAAAAATGTAATTAACGAGATTATAGTGTAACCTGAATTGAAAGAGTTCCCATTAAAAGACACTAAGTTATATATAGGTATACTCATATTCATACCAACCACGGTTAGATGGCTGGACAGTCTTAATATGGTTGTGTCGCTATACTATTTTTGTCTTGCCAATGAGCTATTTATCGTTATCACTATCTTCGTCACGGGTGTTTGTTGTAAATGCCAGAAAGTTTTCTCTCATTGTATTCGACCAATTTCGAAGTTCAATCGATTCAGTTGAGTGAATATGATCTTTTGTTCAATAAAGTGTTCAAACGGTTTGTCATCAGCTCATCGCACCGAGCCGATATTAAACACATAAAGTGCATTTTGTAGTTTTTTTTATTGCGATTTTTTATCAGCTCTGGTACCGTGAAACGGGTCGACTTTGAACAGGTTTTGGATGTTTTTTTGTAGGTCACTTTTTTTAACATCCTAGATACTAACTTCTCTTACTCGAATAAAACAGTGTGTCCTTTGGCTATTAAATGTATAAGACAGTCAAGCTCCACCAACCCCTCTCAATTTGACATATACAATTTTTAAAGTGTCAGAGTAGCCCCGAGTGTGGGGCTTCTTTGACAGGGCATTGAAATGCAACTCATGTCAAAGATTAAGGGTTACTTTGGAATCATTTTGATGAAAAATATAATATGTTATGCATTATACATGGAATTAACGGAGACTTTGTCCTTGGATTGCCGAATTTCAGGTGTTTACATTTTATTTTTTTTAAAGGAAACAAGTAAAGCTTTTCGAGTGCGGTTTTTTTCTTGCTTTTATTCATGATATACAGAACGTTAAAAAAAAATTGAAAAAAAAACGAAAATTGTAAAAAATATATTACTTTTGAGATTAAAATTATGGTAGAAAAAACGAACTTTTTTCCAAACTCGTCTCTATTTTTCTTTTAATGATCGTTTAATCCCTCCCTTACTTGACTGCTAAAAATAATATAATTAACGAAAATATTTCACTCTTAGATCCGGGACTGAATTTACGACAGTTTTACTGCGTGCCGCGGAGAGGGTTGGCTGAAAAATTGTAGTGCTCTAGTGACTCGTGTGCCGCCGTTTTGTATACTTCTGACAAATCATTTTTTTTACATACTTCAATATATACCTTAGAAAACCTAAAAGCTCTTTTGACGATGTATTTTATTTCTTTCTTAAAAAAAACCTAAAGAAAACGTTCGAAAATGGGCAATTGCAGTGGTGCCCCCCCCCCCCCCTTTAAGGGAACATTTTACGTAAAAATATCAAGTACCTGTGATGCTCTTATAGGCACTTAATGAGTCTTATAATTCTCATTGAGATCAAAATCAACCAAAGCAACATTACACATCAACTTTAGCAACACTATAATAAACTTGAAGAACGAGTTGTTGTTCAAGTTTATTCCGCGCACCCGCCGCCAGCCGCAGAAGGTCAAGCGGGCTCGCTGAGCACACATTTAAAACGTATTTTGGCGCTCTGTCAAAGTAGCCCCAAAAAATGTCAAAGTTACCCTGAATGGCAAATGTAACCCTGTTTTACGGTACCGACATATATTTGACAATGGAATTTCTTGACGAAAATAATTTCAGGTGCACGATTGCCCACTGCATTTTCCGAAGAATTGCCGTCATGAGGGTTATCTTATTATTCGTGTGCCTCGCAATCAGCGGTAAGTATTTTTAAAAAGTGTCTCGTGAGGTTACAGTGAAAATCTTCTCGGACACGTATTACGACTTTCTGCATAAACGACTATTTCTAAAGCTAATACAAGGATCGTCAATGCCTGAACTTCATTAAGGAAATTATTTAATGATAAAATGATAGCGGCCCGCAATTATTGCACGATTATTTCCACAATTGATACTTGGAACGTAATGTAACAATAAAAAAGGAAGTACGATCGCACACGTTATATTGATCATTTGACGCTAGCGACCACGTCCGTCATCATTTTTGTAAATGCAAACATTAGGACCGCTGGGAAATCGTCACAAAAGGGGTTTTAGCATGACTTGTTAACAATCCCATCGCATTCTTCAAATGCTTGCTCTGCGGGGTGTTCAATATTTGCTTCGTTGTTCTTCCGAGTGCATTTTTTTAAAGGGGTTATACCCACTTGCGATTTTGAAAAAATCGATTTTTTTTATTGCATTTTTTTGAAGTATAAGTATCTGAGAATATGTCCTGAAAATTTCAAGTCGATCCGAACAAAATTGACCGAGATATGAGCGTTGAAAGAGAAGAATCCGCGTTGAAAGAGCGTTGAAAGAGAAACTATGAACGCGTTTTTCTCAAAATGCCATTTCTGAAGTCGGTGACCAAGATTACTCGAACACTAATGAACCGATCTTCTTGAAATTTTGCAGGCTTATTTAATACATAAAAATGTAGTCTTTAATCGTTCCATTTTTTTTTTCGAAAAAAAAAATGGCCGTTTTATAGCCAAAAAACGGCCGTTTTTTTCGTTAAAATCGAACCATTAACTTTGACTGTCCGCCATTTTGTTATAAATGAATATTTTTTAAAAACCTTCGATTAAAGACTAGTTTATACTTATATTTGACTAAATCCATCCGCATGTTTTTTTTAGATGATCCACTTCGCCGCAATGTTGGTCACTGCAAACCGTGTATATAAAAACATTATTTCATTGACGGCCATTTGCCACTAAACAATGGAATATTTTTCAATAAAAAAATTACCGAAAGTTCTTCAAGATGTGTTCTTTATGATGATATATTTATCGAATAAAAAAGTTTTGTAGTTTTCTTTAAAACAATTCATGGAAAAGGCCTTTTTGCGCTACAAGTGGGGGTAACGCCTTAAATCGACATCTCAGTGGGTATCATCTCGATTAAACCACACTTTTTCGCTATTGGATGTCAGGAGAGTCGTGGTAGTGCGACGCAATTGTCAAAGTATTTTTCTTCCTAATTTGATGCTTCTGTAATAAAGACCCCAATTACCGATTTTTCGAAAGCGGATATTCACTTTATCGTGTAAATAAAAATTAGCGGTTATAGCCCATGGCGTATGGAGATATATTCCGCATAATTAGTGAGAAATGCACCTTTTTTAAATTCAACATGACCGCACATATCAGCCATATTGCTTTGATTTTTTTCTGTTGCTTCGGAAGGATTCATAATATTGCCGCTCAAAAGCACAGGCCAAACAGTTGATGAGTAACAACAATTTATCATCATGCGTATTGTCGTAGAAACAACATGTGTCCGTTCGAAACGTGCCAGTCGTGGCAAGGAAATCTCAGTTGAAGATGCACCTCATTTCGTATCGTTAAGACGGTATGGACGTCATGTATGCGGTGGCGCATTGATAAGCACGCGGCACGTTCTCACCGCGGCAAACTGCGTTCTGGATAAATCATTCGAACCGCGTGATGGCCTAAGAGTTGTGAGCGGCACGGATGAATACGACCGAACAGATTATGGACACACGATAGGAACCATCTCTCCTCACGAAGGCTACCTTGAGGGAAGATCCTCGTGCAACATAGCTGTTATCACGGTACGAGAACGACAAATATTCCACGCACTTTATCCCTTTGATTTATTGGTGTAAGTCTGTTGATCATCGGAATTCCCTATATATCGAATCACTAAATCAGTAAATCGTGAGTAATCTATGTCGGTCTGTTTGTAATTCCGTGGGTACTCTCTAAATCGAAGTCGTCGCAATAATCCTTCCTTTAACCGTCCGAACAGTATATTCATTTTTTTCCCAATATGTTGCAGTTATCAGCACACATCGAATCCAACGAAAAGCAAAAAGAAATAGCATTGCCAAATGCAGTGTCGCCGCATTGCAAGCATGCAACATTCACGGCATTTCAACTCCGGGTGTCTCCACGTGGCAATCCTGGTCTGCAAGAACTGAGTGTGGAGATACAATCTTCCACATATACAGATGATTCTGATTCGCGCCTCTATGGAACGTTGAAGAGACCCCAAATGATAAACAAAGTGAGTACTTACGCTGCGTAAACTGTTCCCGTTTTGACCACGTGAATTATTTTTCTCGATTTTTCGTCAGATTTTTCCATTAAACCTTCGAATGCACAAACACGGTGCCGGGTTGAAATTCCGACCTTTGAATGCTCCGACGGCTTACAATTCCAAATTTTAATGTTCCGAAATTCAAGATGGGGCGGGGTTGGAATTCCGAACTTTGAATGGCCAGAAGGGTCAGAACTCCGAAAGAATTTTACACGAAAGACCAGAACTCCGAAAATCTTAACACCGTCAACATAATTCGGTTATGGAAGTTTTAAAAGTTTCAACATTTTTAATAAATCGACTAATTATTTCAACTTTTTTTTTTATTAAGAAGTTATTTTGCGTCGATTTCGATTTATCTAGACAATGTTATACGTTCTACATTATTTATAGTCAACTGTGTAGACTTTCGCTGACATGATCTAGACATGAGGGCCGGGTTTAAATTCCGAAATTCAATGTTCCGAAATTACAAGGTTCAACAAGATTATGACAGGGAAAGTCTACACAGTTGACTGTAAATGATGTAGAACGTATAGCATCGTCTAGACAAATGTCGAAACTCCGGTAAAATCGCTGCTTAATGAAAAAAAATTCTTGAAATCATTCGTCGATTTTATGCTAATTTTGAAACTTTTACAAATTTCATAGCCGAATTATTTTGACGGTGTTCAGATTTTCGGATCTTTGGTCTTTCGTGTAAAATTCTTTCCGACTTTTGATCTTTTCGGGTAGTATATTTTCGGAGTTTTGAGCATTCTGATCATCCAACTTTCGGAATTTCTACCCGGCCCCGTTCAGATTTTCGGAGTTTTGGTTGTTCAGGCAAAATTCTTTCGGAGTTTTGATCTTTTGGGGTAGTATTCTTTCGGAGTTTTGAGCGTTCTGATCATTCAAAGTTTGATATTCCAACCCGGCCCCACAAACACTTCGGAAGAGGGGATCAGAGTCATTTTGCACTATGACACACGTAGCCACCAAGAATTCCTACCGCCGAGAATGAAAGAAGTTACCGGGGAGTGTTTTTCCACAAGGAGATGAGATTAACCGATTGATGTGTCTGTGGATGATCAAGATCAAGTATCTTACAACCAATAATAATCGATGCTGTACAGAGTAATTACGGAAAGTGCGGAATACTGCATCTGCTAAAAGAACAGCATAATTTCGAACGAATCAAAAACCAGCTAAATTGCGAAATATCATTTGTTCCACATGACATATTGGAAGACCAAAAAATGGGACGGTTGCTCGCAAATATTTCTACAGTACGAGTTTTAGATTTCGCTTATATCGCGAGGGATGTCTATATCATCTTCATGCTATCAATACGATGGCTTGCATTTGACTTCCCAAAAATCTAATGGGGACGTCTTAGATTAGATTTGTCTTTGTGTGTCTGCCTAAAGCTACTATATCAGCCATATGTCTGTACATATACTTGTATATCTTGCTTTATGTGCCTTCGATTGCAGGTCGATCTCGGTGGGCCACTCGAATGTAACAACGCAATCGTAGGGATAGCTTCGGAGAAACGCGACACAAATCATCGTTCCTTATACTTCATAAACGTCGTAAAATTTAAAACATTCATAGAAAAATTCATCGTAAACAAAACGATTCCACAGTCAGATCGTCCGACTGTCATTAAATGGGCGCCGAAACGGTTTCGTTTTTGACTATGTGACATGAATTTATGTTTTGTATCCTGCATGTATAAATACTTTTGGCCCTGTAGACGGGCATATAAAGTTGAAAAATAGGCGTGCGACACGTAACTTACGAACTGATAAAAATAATGTATTGCCTGGAAACGGGAGCAAGCGGATAAATAAACGTGTGATTTTTAACATTCTTCTGCGAAAAAAACCACTCCATTGTCTAATCCTTACCTCAGTTGGCTGTTTCTCTACACACTTTTTTTTGCTCCGTTATTGCCACCTTCGGAATATATACATTAGGGTGATTCGTTTCAGGGTAACTTTTTTTTTGACCCATTCTGCCAGAAAACCTTTTAGTCCAGTCAAATTACGACTCACAATGGAAAAAAAAAAACATAAAATTATGTAGTTTGGGGATTATGAAGGATCGATAGGGGGGTGTATTCTGAACATACATTCCAATTTGAGGGGTTCTCCGGAGGTCAGCTCAAGGTAATTTCGATGAAAACGCGTTTAATTCGATATCTCGAGAACGGTTAGTGTTAGGCCAAAAATTGTGGAAACCTTTTCTCTTCTAAATTAACTTTACTAACTTTTTTATCTGAAACTTTTTTTTTTATCATCCATACTTTTCAATTTATTACTTCCGAAAGGCAAACATTTTACTTTTTTTCTCCCTATTTTTCATTTTTCGCCATTTTCTCCCCAACCGTTCAATTTTATGAAATTTTACCGTTCATCAAAGTTGTAGATCCTTTAATTATGAACAACTTTTTCCTATAACTTTTTTTTCTAATACCAATATCTTCGGAGTTATGAATTACTTTATCCGACCGAAAACAAACTTTCGTGAAAAGGGGGTGTTGTCAAAAAATATTTAGAGGTTGCGAATCAAAATTGAAGGTTTCCCATTTGATTAACATTGAAAAAAATGTTTTTCTCATTATTAGTGTTACCATTGCGCAAATTTTGATATCGCGATATTTTCCAAGTGGGTTCTTATAGGAAATATGATACTCCACAATAAAGTTCGTTGAGCCATGGCCGTAAATTCAACCGTTTCAGCGGCATCATTATTTCAAGTGAATATTGTGCAAAATATCTATTCAAACGGCTGTAACGCCTAAGCTATTAGATATATCGAAAAAAATTCAGATGAGACCTTTGTAGAGAAAGTAATTTTCTACAAAAAAGTCTTATAAGCCGAGCCCGAAAATTCAACTCTTTCTCAGCTATAGGTGGATGAAGTAAAATAAATAGATACTTCTTTAAACAAAAAAAATCTATTTATTTTACTTCATCCACCTATAGCTGAGAAAGAGTTGAATTTACGGGCTCGGCTTATCAGACTTTTTTGTAGCAAATTACTTTCTCTCCATAGTTCTCATTTGAATTTTTTTCGATATATCTAATAGCTTAGGCGTTACAGCCGTTTGAATAGATATTTTCATACAATATTCACTTGAAATAATGATACCGCTGAAACGGTTGAATTTACGGACTTGGCTCAATGAACTTTATTGTAAAGTATCATATTCCCTATGAGAACCCACTTGGAAAATATCGCGATATCAAAATTCGCGGAATGGTAACACTAACAATGAGAAAAACATTTTTTTCAATGTTAATCAGATGGGAAACCTTCAATTTTGATTCGCGAGCTCTAAATATTTTTTGACAACACCCCCCTTTCACGAAACTTCGTTTTTGGGTACCGGCTAAAGATTTTCGGGCACGATGGGTCAGAAAAAAAAAGTTACCCTTAAACGAATCACCCTAATATACATACATCGGTCGTGGCAAAAAATCTACTGCGACGTCTTTAACTGAGGATTTTTTTTGTCCAAGTACGCTATCTCAAGTGCACATCCCTAAAAACCGGTGACTGGACAAACAGGTGAGGGTCAAAATGTCGAGTGACCAAATGTAGAACGAAAAAGATTTCGAAACGACAGAATTATGACCTCTCAAAATATTGATGGTTCAATTATTCGAAATTTGTATGCTTTGACCGATTGCGAATTCGAATAACTATTACACCAACGGATTATTTATTCGACAGCTCTTTACGAGAACATATATTCAGATAGTCTGCAGTTTGAGTCATACAAAAACAGATTCGAAAAATCTACGACATTCATATCTCCGAAATAGAAAAAAAGTGAGTATCTACTATTCGTAAAACCGTTTATAGCAAAAAGCCATATATCGAGACTACACAAACTTCGAATGTGTAGATCTTAGAAACGCATATGATCTATGGTCCAAAATGGCGAATACCTAAATGGCGAACATGGCATGGCTTCCTGACCCGACTGACCACTAACGCCATCTGCCATCTTTATTCTGAAGCGCAAGTAGTATCGCTCGATCCCAAGTTTTCGCTGTCCGGACCGTTCGCCATTTTGGCCCATCGCTATTTTAATTGATCAACTTTTTGGTCCTTCGCTACAATGAATTCGAAATTGTAAACTGCCGTAATATTTACTATTCGGCGATTTGACGTCTCGAATTGTTTGGTGTAAATATACAGGCAAGTCCATAGTATATGTCTCATTATTTTGGTAAGGGGTTACCACCACTTGCGATTTTGAGAAAATCGATTTTTTTTCATTGCATTTTTTTGAAGTATCAGTATCTGAGAATATGTCCTGAAAATTTCAAGTCGATCCGAACAAAATTGACTGAGATATGAGCGTTGAAAGAGAAGAATCCGCGTTGAAAGAGCGTTGAAAGAGAAACGTTAAACGCGTTTTTCTCAAAATGGCATTTCTGATGTCGGTGACCAAGATTACTCGAACACTAATAAACCGATCTTCTTGAAATTTTGCAGGCTTATTTAATACATAAAAATGTAGTCTTTAAACGTTCGATTTTTTTTTTCGAAAAAAAAAATTGCCGTTTTATAGCCAAAAAACGGCCGTTTTTTTTCGTTAAAATCGAACCATTAACTTTGACTGTCCGCCATTTTGTGAAAAATGAATATTTTTTTAAATCCTTCGATTAAAGACTAGTTTATACTTATATTTGACTAAATCCATCCGCATTTTTTTCTTCAGATGATCCACTTCGCCGCAATGGTGGTCACCGCAAACCGTGTATATAAAAACATTATTTCATTGACGGCCATTTGCCACTAAACAATGTAATATTTTTCAATAAAAAAATTAGTGAAAGTTCTTCAAGATGTGTTCTTTAAGATGGTATATTGATCGATTAAAAAAGTTTTGTAGTTTTCTTTTAAAAAATTCATGAAAAAGGCCTTTTTTGCGGTACAAGTGGGATTAACGCTTTAAGAAGAGAAGCTCAGCGAAGTTTGAATATACACGGAACAAGACGATCGGCGGTGCTCGCCCGGCTCGTTATCGTTATTATATTATTTTTTGCATTTATGGTCGTACGGTTATTATTCATTGTGGATGCTTGGTTTGTATTAAATGGCGACTTAATTTTAATCTCGTTTGCATGTATGGACTATTTAGTTGGTGAGTTCTTGTCTGGCTTTCGAAAATAATTTGTCGATTGGAACTTTTATCTCGAAATCAATCACTCGTTGAATTGTGCAAAAATGTTCATAAAAAAACTCCTCGTGATCGGTAATTTGATGAATTTAAGATCGGCTGGGAGCTTAAGGAGTGCGACTTTTGTAGGCTTTTTCTTATGCTATACCCTGGTATTCATATCCATATTTAGTTATATAGATGATTTTTATACAGTTAAGTTATACTATATTCATGTTTCCAGTTAAATCACACAAATAATATCTCGTAATTGTTTGACTTCTGCATAAAACATTGTTAGTTTGTTTGACAGCGGAAAATGCCCTATAACCGTTTCAAGGGATCGTGACCAATAACCAGTAGCTCGGTATATATATTTATTTCGAAAAGACATAAAAGCCCCTTAAAAAACTTGAACTGGTGACAAAAACGCTTAGTAATAAAAAATGCCCCCGCAAAAATTATCGGTCAGTTCACTATCTGCAAAATTCTAATTAACCTCGAAAGAAATGTGATCATTTTCAAACAATACTTTTATTTACATGATTACTTTTTAAATTCAAACGTGGAAAAGAAGTGAAACAACTTTTTAAGCAATAGCCAAGCAACTTTATTACAAATGTATACAACATTGTCAAACCCTAGAAACGCTATTTTCTTCAACAATTTATTTTAAGACACCATGTTACTATTATACTAAAAAGTTTGAATCACGACGATATACAAGTACTACGTATGCATCACACCAGTATTGTATGTATGTACCACTGGAAATGCTGTGCAACGACTTAGCGTGCATGGTTAAGAAAAAAAGCTCGGCGAAGGATGACGTTTTCGCATCAACTTGACTTTTGACTGGGTTAAGAAAGACATAAATTGACGCAATTTATTATGCAACTGCAAACCAAGTTTCTGATTCAGCATAGTACAAATAAAAAATCAGCGATGTACCCCTAGACTACACGGCTTTTGAAATCTCACTTTATTTACATAATTTAAACAGCTACGTGGAAGTATTAACTTTCTCGTCTATTACAGAACCACCATACATCTCATGAAATCTATTGCGTCACATACATTTTCGCGTAATAGGCATATTTTTGGCAGGCTGAACATCTCTTTTTTAAGGCAGTAGTCTGCTTTAGAAGCCGAAAAAAAGCGTTTTGTCAGCAACTTTTTTGAAAGGGAAGGTAATGATTGCGGTAAACGAAATTTTGAGACGATAGTGTATTATATTCAAGCTTTAAAAGACAATTTTTATTATTGAAAAATATTGAATTTTTTCAAAGTTGTAACGATTTTTCTGGGGCGCCTGGAGTCTGCACTTGTAAATCGGTGCCGGTGATGGAGGTCGTGCGATGCATCTGAAACAGTCGAACCAATTTTTTTTTAAATTTTTATAAGTTCCTTTTCTATATGAACTAAAAAAATACCGAAGAAAGGATGAAATTCCAAATTTTTTCGAAGTTTGAAAAAAAAATTCACTTTTTTGAAGAAAAAAAATTCACTTTAAGTTGCAAAACAAGTAATTTAAATAGTACTTTTGTCCAACTTTTTTAGTTCAAATAGAAGATAATTTAATACTGAAGCTAGATCACTTTGATTTTTTTCGATGGGACATATATTGTTTTTGCTATCGCCGGCACCGTTTTCTAAAACTTGTGAAAATGAAAACTCGAGAAAACGGGCTTTAAAGTTTTCGGTCCAAAAAAATATAAGTTTTTGGATACTTACACTAATTAGATGTTAATCAGCTATCGCCGGGCCATACAATAATCCTTCCTCTTCTTCAAATCGAATTTTTGAAGCCTGTAAAGCAGACTACTGCCTTAATAAGTCTGTTTACCTGATGCAGTAACTGATGCGATGTTACAATTTAAAATAATCTAAGTAAATAAATTGTTGAAAAAGTTGCTTGTGGAAGCGGTAGGAAAAAGTAATAATGTAAATAAAAGTATTGTTTGAAAAAAATTGAAAGTATTTCGAGGTTAATCAGAATTTTGTAGATAGTTAAACGACCGATAATTTTTCAGGGGCATTTTTTATTACTTTGCTTTTTTTACTCGTTCAAGTTTTTTAGGGATTACACGTTCTTCCAAAAGAAAATTTCAAAAAACGAAACTGGAGAAATTGGGCATGTTCGGTTACGAGGATATCGAAGTGTTTGTAGTTGAGTCGAGTGTGTATAGAAGTAACAGCGATTATCAGTAGCTGTGGCGATAATACCGTCCAAACAATCGCCTGGATTGCGTGACTTTTAACCGGCTCCATCAATGCTTATTGTTACAATGCCGCCACCCACTGCAAAAGTGAATGATAATTCGCTGAGAGATGGAAATTCTTATGCAATGAATTCGCAGCCCTGAGTTAGATATATTTGCATATCCAAGTCGTAGCAAATTTTCACATCGAGCAGTTCATTTGTTCGCGCCTTTTGTCCGAAGCACGAGTGTACCAGAGTCGATAACACACGTGGACCGATACAGAAATTAAATGACACGTAATCAATATAATGGTAGTTCAGTTTTGACCGACGTTTTTTTTCTTGGCATTTTGTAAATTATTTAATATAATAAGAATTTCATTTTTCCTCGAAAAATCGGAAAAAAGGTTTGCCTGATGATTAAAACACAATAACAAAACAAAGCTCGGTCATCTCTCAGCCAATATTGTCTATTTTGAGAATAAAAAAACACTTTTTTGTTTCAGATGAATCGGCTGGCCAGTTATCAAGAACAGCGTAGAGGTTCTCATGTGCAAATGTCGTTCACGAGATTGCTTATAACTTCTTTAATTACTTAATGTTTTGCTCATGAAATTTCGTACACAACTTTCGTAATATACATACAAATTAATGAGTCCAATCGATTTTTCAATCATCTTACATATTTCTTCAAAGTTAATTGTTCTTGAATGACTCAGATTTTCGTTTCTTCACAGTAGTGTAACTTCTTAAAAGTCTACAATTCGTATATTATACTTATATGTAGAAGTTATGTACAAGTCCTGTATTATATACAAATCGTATATTTGTATATAAGTATACTCATGCTGCGACTCACCACAGTTTACTGGCTGGGCAATGATAATACAGATGTCTCAGATATATTTTTTGCCTTGTCAACAAACTGATTATTTGTATATCTATCTTTACTACGGGTGTTTGTTGAAACCATCATATAGATTTCTCAAGTTTAATTTCACGTTTTTAAACGGATTGTCATAAACTGATCGATCCAAGCAGTTATTCCGTACTCGACATACATTTCGTAGTTTTTATTGCAATTTTTATTCGCACTGGTACGGAAATTTGACATTTGAATTTCTTAACGAGAACACTTTTGAGTACCTTTGTAGCTTGCAGCGATTGGGCAAGTAGCAACGATGACACTTCGTTTGAGTAATAATGAGTCAATTGCTTGTACATATTTTTCTATAAAAGAAAACTCAAATTTTGCAGCACTATGTATCGACTGTGGGTAACCTCAAGATGTCGTCATCCCAATACGCTTATCAGAAAAAAAAACATTGACAATCGACGTGTTTTTAGGGCTCCAAGATGCAGAACCGTCAACATGCTTTCACGTGCATTGGTTTTACTTATCATCTTATATACAATAGAGTATTAAAGATATATGGCAACGCGATGCTATTTCGCGAATATACTAAACAATTCATTGCAATGCACCAATAATACTGAAGTTATTATTGGTAGGTCGAATTACTTACAACAAAATGATTGCTCGAACAAATGGGAAATGACTTTTGCAGTGATTGTTTTATTTAATTTTATGGAAATCTGTGTCCCATTGATCTCTCGGTACGGTGAAAATGAGTGAAAAACAATTACATTTATTATTATTTGCCTTATAAATGAAAATATATAAATTGTCCGAATTAAAGAAATCATATTTCGGAGAATTCGCTTACTTTCCGGTTACGAGGCAACAATATATTTGGGTAAAGTGTGCATACCAGTGGGAGCGATTATCAGTATGTGCGTCGATAGAGCCATTCGAATGAATAGCCAGACTACGTGACTTTCCACCACTCTACTGCTCATTGTTTGATCACGGATAAGCGACGGAGAAGAAAATAATTATTCGCACAAAGATGAAAATTCATATGCACTGCATCGTGACGCACCCACCTTCAAAAGATACACCTCGATTCGTCGTGGGAAAAAAAACTACTGCGATGTCGGGGTGAGGTTCCGAGCCGGGAAAGTGGGTGGGGTTGGAAAGTAGGTATGGTTCCGAAATTTCACACAGATCTTCCTTTTAATATTTTAAGACAATTCTAAAGGGGTTTTTGGCGACGCGCAATAGTTTCTGGGTTTGGGTTTGTTTGGTTTTGTATGGGTATCTTTGTTTGGACAAAACGGAGAGCGCGTTAACATATATGGGTATGAACGGAGACGTAACAGATATAGATATAGTCGGCGTTCGTTAAAAAAAAACTTAAAAATTCAATATCTCGAAAACTATTGTGAATCGCCAAAAATCGCTTTAGGGGTTGACTTAAAATCTCAAGCGGAAGGTTAGTTGGGGTTTTGGGAACCATACCCCTCAAAATCGTTCGGGACGATATTTTATTCTCAGAAACTTTGTAATATATACTCCATTTCTCCACCTTCGTACTAAATGAAAAAAAAACAATGCTGCCTATTCTCATAAACCCTATAAATTACGTTACATATATGATTGTAATTAGAGAAAAATTATTCTTTAGAGATTTCGCGTATTTGTTGGTTACAAAGTGATCGAAGTGTTGTCTTCGTATGAGAATTGTTAATAAATCGTAAAAATCGTGTATAAATCTTTAGAGAATCTAGCTAAGAAACTACAGTTAACATTTCAAGTCAATCGGATGAAAACTGCCCAAATTATGCGTCCTATCGATTTTAAAAACGACGATATTGAAGCTCTCATTTGAATTATTTAGACTCACGACGATATTGAAGCTCACATTTGAATTATTTAGACTCATGGCGATATTGAAGCTCTCATTTGAATTACGCGTGTACCCACGAGGGCATTTTCATCGTAGGCTTTCACTTGTTAGGTCGTTGTGTATTTTTTGTACTACGACTGGACCAAACCACTCCAAATTGCTACTTCGAACGGATAGGTTGTTTCGTGCATTTCGAAAAATGACGTCAAAAAATTACAAAAAAAAAAAATAAAAATTTAACCCATAACGCCTTTTGTATATCATTCTTGTGAATTTTGTACATAATTCAAGCCAATGCGAAAAAATCGGTAGAAACTTCTTTTCTACTCAGATGAACGTCCCAATCTCGCAAAATCATTCAGAATGATATTTAAATCTTAGGAACTTTTTAAAAAATACGCTGTTGTTCCTCCTTGAGACTAAATTTTTTTTAAACTGATGTTGATTTGCAATCTCGTTATAAATTGAATTGCCTATATTTTCAAAATGAGAAAGGTGATCAAAGTGTTTGTACTTGGGTCGAGTGTACATAGAAGTAGCGGCGATTTCCAGTGGCTTTGGCGATAATACTTTTTAAACAAAGGCGTGGATTACGTGACTTTTTACCAATTCGAAGCTTATTGTTAGACCACTGCCACGCGCCGCAAAAGTGAATAATCATCAGCTGAAGAATGGAAATTCTGATGCGATAAATTCGCAACCCTGAGTTAGATGTATTTGCGTATTCACATCGTAGCAAAGTTACACATCGAGCGACTTCTTTCTTCGCGCCTTTCAACCGGAGCACGGTTTTACCAAAGTTGATTACACGGATGCCACGATACAGAAATTATGTAACATTCGTCTTAAATTAAAATTAAAAAATCGGAATTGCCCACATTATTATTTTCACCTGAGCCGAAAAAGTTTCCATCAAAGGGTTAGGCTACTGTGAAAATGTCGAACACTCGTTCGAAGCGTGAGCCATTTCGAATTCAAGAGCCCAACACATGGTGCTGGCATCGCAGATTGAAGTTTAACTCATGATTACAACGATGGGATTGCTGGTTCAACTTCAAAAACGCGTTCGCCTCGAAACGATTTTTTAATTCCGTGTATCCGATTTCTCGACATCTAATGAACGGATTGGCTTGAAATTCTGTACACGTATTCAGTGTACTAGTACTTTAGTCCTGACGAACTTTTTTCTTCTTAACTATTTTTTTCATTAGTTATTAACCTCAATGATGTTATTTTCTCTCAAAGCAACGAAAAATATTTCGTTTTTCAAACATATTTGCAACCCGATAACAAAAAAGGCACGGGCGAGTCTTTTTTTGTTTCAGATGAATTGGGTGGCCAGAAGTCAAGTACACTGTTAAGGGGTTACCCCCACTTGCGATTTTGAAAAAATCGATTTTTTTATTGCATTTTTTTGAAGTATAAGTATCTGAGAATACGTCCTGAAAATTTCAAGTCGATCCGAACAAAATTGACTGAGATATGAGCGTTGAAAGAGAAGAATCCGCGTTGAAAGAGCGTTGAAAGAGAAACTTTAAACGCGTTTTTCTCAAAATGGCATTTCTGAAGTCGGTGACCAAGATTACTCGAACACTAATAACCCGATCTTCTTGAAATTTTGCAGGCTTATTTAATACATAAAAATGTAGTCTTTATTCGTTCGATTTTTTTTTTTCGAAATAAAAAATGGCCGTTTTATAGCCAAAAAACGGCCGTTTTTTTTCGTCAAAATCGAACCATTAACTTTGACTGTCCGCCATTTTCTGAAAAATGAATATTTTTTAAAATCCTTCGATTAAAGACTAGTTTATACTTATATTTGACTAAATCCATCCGCATTTTTTTTCAGATGATCCACTTCGCCGCAATGTTGGTCACCGCAAACCGTGTATATAAAAACATTATTTCATTGAAGGCCATTTGCCAGTAAACAATGTAATATTTTTAAATAAAAAAATTACTGAAAGTTCTTCAAGATGTGTTCTTTAAGATGGTATATTGATCGATTAAAAAAGTTTTGTAGTTTTCTTTAAAAACATTAATGAAAAAGGCCTTTTTTGCGCTACAAGTGGGGGTAACGCCTTAAGCTCCTCGTGTCCGAAGGTCCTTCACGAGATTACTTACAACTTTTCAAATGATTGAAATTTTTTATGAAATTCGGTACACAACTGTGTTCAAGTTCGGATGAATAAGTGTGCAAACGATTTTTTAATCATCATACTTAATTGGTCGAATATTTTTTTAATAATGCTGATTTACCAGTCCGCCCAGTGGTCTAACCCCTGAAAAGACTAGAATCCGTATATTATTCTTATATCCATACTTATACACACATTTATACGTCCTGTATCATATACTTATTGTATATTTGCATATAAGTATACTTATACTGATAACAATTTCGTTAAAGTTCGTACGAATAAATGTCCAAACGATTTTTTAATCATCGTGCTTATTTGTTCAAACATTTTCTTTTAATAACGCCGTTTTTTGGGTCTTCTCAGTTGCGTAAGCCCTGAATAGACAAGAATTCATATATTGTTCTTATATCCATACTTATATTGAGATTGTTTATACGTCCTGTATTGTATATAAATTGTATATTTGTATACATGTACTGACACTCATGTAGTTCTCATAAAGGGTTACATCTAGTTGGAATTTTTGAAAAAATCGATTTTTCGGTTTTGACGGATTCTCATAATATAACCTTACGAAAATATTCTCTGAAATTTTCAAGTCGGTCCGCTGAAAACTGGGGGAGTTATGGGCGTTTACAGGTAGGTCCGGCGGTCTACGTATATACCTGACGTAAAACTTTAACCGCATTCTTCTCGGAATGACTTTTTCAGAATCGGTGACCAAAATATCGCAAAAACAACTAAACCGATCTGCTTCAAATTTCACAGACATTTTTTGTATATCCAAAGGCAGTCCTTAATCGAACGATTTTTATTTTTCAATGTATACTTTCTTTTATATCAAGGAAAATAGAGGGTTTTTCACCGAAATTTCGACGATCACGTTCGATCGGCGGCCGTTTTTGCAAAAATCATTATTTTCTTGAATCCTTCGATCAAAGACTAGATAATACGGTACAAAAACTAAATTCTTTTGGTTGTTTGATTTCAGCTGATTTTGTTACCGAGCAGGAGTGGTCACCGCGAGCGACCTCTTGTGCACAGCGTATTTCCGTCATTTATGAATATATCCCAATGAAAATAATCTCAAAGATACTTGAAATGATACCCTTTACTATGAAAAAGAAGCAGAAGAAGAGACTGCACCGATTGGTCACGCAGCAACGGTGACACTTTGTTTCAACGATGATAACTTAATTGGTATCAATCGTTTGTAATAAATTAAAGGCCACATTTGGCAAGACTATGTATGAATTGTGGGTAAAATCCCAATCTCGTCTCTCATAAGGAAAAAACTACTGACAATGGGCCCCAAGATGCAAACCCGTCAATACGCTTTCGCGCGCATTGGTTTTACGTATCATCTTATATACAATTGTATATTCAAAATAGGTTGTAAACGTGACGCTGGTTCACTATGTATACTGAACAAACCATTGCAATGCACCAAACGGAAGTTATTATTGGTAAGTGGAATCATTTACGAAAACATGCTTGCTCGGTCAATTGGGAAATATCTTTCGTAGTGATTTTTTTTTCATGATCTTCGGAATCTGTATCCCTTTGTTTATCCGTGTGCTAAAAGTACTTCATTAAACACTTATGTGTATTTTCATTAACATTATAAATCAAATTAAGTACATTTTCGCAATAAAAAAATGATATTTCGAAGAATTCGCTTTCATTTCGATTATCCGGCGACAATGTGTTTGGGTAAAATGTGCATATAGAGGTGGGAGCGATTATCAATAGTTACGTCGATAACGCTTTTCGAATAAACGGCCAGAGTACGTGACTTCCCACCACTTCACTGCTCATTGTTAGAGCACGGACAAGCGACCGAGAAGTAAATAATTATTCGCGCAAAGATGGAAATTCATATGTACTGCATCATGATGCGTATGCACTTGCCTATATAAATGTGAGCAGAGTTTCAAATTCACAAATTATATTCTTTCTCGTCCCGCACCATCAACGTTGGTAGCCTCCAAAAAGAGCAAGTTCATCCGCCGTACGATCTTACGGGAGATAGGTACGCAGATAAAACTACGAAAGCATCAAAAAGGTAACATTCTTGTGAAATGAAAATATAAAAAATATAATTACCCAGACTCGAGTTTAACCTGAATTGAAAGAGTTCCCATTAAAAGTCAATAAGTTATATATAAGTATACTCATACACATACCAATCACAGTTGAATGGCTGGACAATCTTATGTTAATGTAGCTGTATTGCTATACTTTTATTGTCATGCCCACGAGCGATTTATCATTATCAATAATTTCACCCCGGGTGTTTGTTGTAAACACGATAAAGTTTTCTTTCATTGTATACCACCAATTTCGAAGTTCAATCGATTCAGTTGAGTGAATTTGATCTTTTGTTCAATAAAACATCCAAAAGGATTGTCATAGACTCACCGCACCCAACCGCCATTAAAAACTTGAAGTACATTTTGTACTTTTTTATTGCGATTTTTATTCGCTCTGGTACCTATATATATTTAACAATGGAATTTCTTGACGAAAATACTTTTAGGTGCACGTTTGCCCACTGCATTTTCCGAAGTCTTCCCATCATGAAGGTTATCTTATTATTCGTGTGCCTCGCCCTCGGCGGTAAGTACATTTAAAAAGAGTCTCGTGAGGTTACAGTGAAAATGTTCTCGGACAAATATTATGACTTTCTGCATAAACGACCATTCGTAAAGCCAATATTAGGGTTGCTAATAATGCATTACTTTTTGTAATGCATTAGCGTTTTCATTACTCATTACATTACATTTTGTAATGAAAAAAATGTCATTACCCATTATATTACGGTTAGTAATGTAACAAACTTCCATAACTCATCACATTTCATTTTGCAATGCATACAATTGCCATTACCAATTACATTGGATTTTTTAATGTAAACCATTTTCATTACTCATTGAATTGAATCTTGTAATGTCAAAAAATGTCGACACTCATTATATTGGAATTTGTAATGTTAAAAATTTCCTTTCCTCATTACATTACATTTTGAAATGTGAAATATTATCATTACCCATTACAATGTAATGGGTAATGGAATTTTGTTTACATTTACAACGTCGAATGTAATAAGTAATGGAACTATTTTACATTACAAAATATAACGTAATAAGTGATGGATTTTCTTTACATTACACAATGTAACGTAATGAGCAATGGATTTTTTTTACACTACGAAATATAGGGTAATGAGTAATAGAATTTTTTCACATTCACACTCATGACAATGGAATGAGGATTATTATTCGTTTCCGATTAGGGGCAGCGGTTTTTGTACTGGGTCGATCTGACCCGATGGAAAAAGAATGATAATCCATATTACCTCGTCATGAATAATGGAGATTTTTTACATTACATTAGTCATTTGAAGAAATTCCATTGCTCACTACCGTATATTTTGTAATGTAAAATAATTCCATTACCTGTTACATTGAACTTTGTAATGTAAAAAATATCCATTTCTTATTGGATTCCAATGCAATGGGTAACGATTTTTTTCCATAGCAATTCCAATGTAATGAGTAATGGAAATTTTTCAAAATACAAAATATAATGCAATTACTAATGGATTTTTGTTCACATTGCTGAATGTAATGTAATGGGTAATCAAATATTTTTTCATTACCCATAAAAAAGTAATGAATAATGCATTACTCTTTCATAACGAATTTTGCAGCCTTGGCTAATAGAAGGATCCTAAATACCTGAACTTCATTATGAAAATTATTTAATATAAAATACTAGCAGCTCGCAATCATTGAACGATTATTTCTCACAATTGATACTTAGAACGTAATGTAACCATAAAATAGGAAGTACCATCCTACACGTGATATTCATCATTTGACGTTAGCGACCATGTCCGGCATCATTTTTGTAAATGCAAACATTAGGACCGCTAGAAAATCGTTACAAAAGGTGTTTTACGACGACATGATAACAATCCCATTGCATTTTTCAAATGCTTGCCCTGCGAGGTGTTCAATATTTGCTTCGTTGCTCCTCCAAATGCATCAATTTTTTAATCGACATCTCAGTGAGAATCATCGCAATTGAAACCTACTTATTCGCTACTGGATGTTAGGCGAGTCGTGTTCGTGCGAAGCAATTGTCAAAGTATATTTCTTCCTACTTTGATGCCTCTGTAATAAATACCTCACTTGCCGATTTTTCGAAAGTGGATATTAACTTTATCTTGGAAATACAAATTAGCGGTTAAAGCCCTTGGGCTATAGACATATATTCCGCATAATTAGTGAGAACAGCAACATTTTTTAATTCAACATGACCGCATATATCAGCCATGATGCTTCGAATTTTTGTTTGCTTCGAAAGCATTTATAATATTGCCGCTCAAAAACACAGACCAAACAGTTGATAAGTAGCAACAATATATCTTTATACGTATTGTCGTAGAAACTATAGGTGCCCGTTTGAAACGAGCCGGTGGTGGCAAGGAAATCTCAATTGAAGACGCACCTCATTTTGTATCGCTAAAACGGTATGGACTTCATGTATGCGGCGGTGCATTGATAAGCACGCGACACGTTCTCACAGCGGCAGACTGTGTTGTGGATAAATCATTCAAACGGCTTGATAAAACAAAAGTGGTGAGTGGTACGGATAAATACGACCGAGCGGATTATGGATACACGATCGAAACCATCTCTCCACACGAAGGTTACTTTGAGGAACGATCCTTGTACAACATAGCTGTTATCACGGTACGAGCACGAACAATATTCCACGCACTCTATCGCTTTAATTAAATGATCTAAATCCGTACGTCATCGGAATTCCTTATAAATCGAATTACTGCATCAGTAAATCGTGAATAAACGATCTGTTTGTAATTCCGTGGGTACTCTCTAAGTCGAGGTCGTGGCATAATCCTTCGTTTAACCGTCTGAACAGTACATTCGTCTCTTCCCAATACGTTGCAGTTATCAGGGCACATAGAATCTAACGAAAAGCAAAAAGAAATAGCATTGCCAAATGCAGCGTCGCCGCATTGCAAGCACGCAACGTTCACGGCGTTTCAACTCCAATGGTCTAAATATGGCAAACCTGGCCTGCAACAACTGAATACGAAGATCAAACGTTCCAATCATACAGATGATTCTGATCCGCGCTTCTATGGAACGTTCAAGCGACCCCAAACCATAAGCAACGTGAGTACTTACGCTGCTTAAGGCGTTACCCCCACTTGTAGCGCAAAAAAGGCGTTACCCCCACTTGTAGCGCAAAAACCTTTTTCATGAATTTTTTTAAAGGAAACTACAAAACTTTTTTAATCGATCAATATACCATCTTAAAGAACACATCTTGAAGAACTTTCAGTAATTTTCTTATTGAAAAATATTACATTGTTTAGTGGCAAATGGCCGTCAATGAAATAATGTTTTTATATACACGGTTTGCGGTGACCAACATTGCGGCGAAGTGGATCACCTGAAAAAAAATGCGGATGGATTTAGTCAAATATAAGTATAAACTAGTCCTTAATCGAAGGATTTTAAAAAATATTTATTTTTCACAAAATGGCGGACAGTCAAAATTAATGGTTCGATTTTAACGAAAAAAACGGCCGTTTTTGGCTATAAAACGGCCTTTTTTTCGAAAAAAAAAATCGAACGATCAAAGACTTCATTTTTATGTATTAAACAAGCCTGCAAAATTTCAAGAAGATCGGTTCATTAGTGTTCGAGTAATCTTGGTCACCGGCTTCAGAAATGCCATTTTGAGAAAAACGCTTTTAAAGTTTCTCTTTCAACGCGGATTCTTCTCTTTCAACGCTCATATCTCAGTCAATTTTGTTCGGATCGACTTGAAATTTTCAGGACATATTCTCAGATACTTATACTTCACAAAAATGCAATTTGAAAAAAATGGATTTTTTCAAAATCGCAAGTGGGGGTAACCCCTTTACCTGTTTCCGTATTGACTATGTGAATCAATTTTCTTCATTTTTCGTGAGGTTTTTCCATAAAACGCTCGAATGCACAAACACAGTGCCGGGTTGAAATTCCGAACTTTGAATGCTCCGACGGTTTACAATTCCGAACTTAATGTTCCGAGATCAAGATCAAGAAGAAGTGATTTCGCGTCAATTTTGAAATTTGTCTAGACAATGTTATACGTTCTACATCATTCACAGTCAACTGTGTAGACTTTCGCTGGCATGATCTTCCCATGAGGGCCGGGTTTCAATTCCGAACTTTGAATGCGCCGGCGGTTGAAAATTCCTTATTTTAATGATCCGAAATTACATGATTCGTCAAGATTATGCCAGCGAAAGTCGACACAGTTGACTGTAAATGATGTAGAACGTATAATATTGTCTCGACAAATTTCAAAATTGAGATAAATTCACTGCTTAGTAAAAAAAAAAATTGAAATAATTCGTTGGTTTAGTAAAAATTTTGAAACTTTTAAAAGTTCCATAGCCGAATTATTTTAAGGGTGTTCAGATTTTCAGAGGCTTGGTCTTTCGTGTAAATTTCTTGCGGAGTTTTGATCTTTCGGGGTAGTATATTTTCGGAGTTTTGAGCGTTCTTATGATTCAAAGTTCGCAATTTCAACCCGGCCCCACAAACACTTCGGAAGCACGGATTATAGTCATTGCCATTCTGCACTATGACACACGTAGCCATCGAGAATTCCCACCGCCGAGAATGAAAAACGTTACCGGGGAGTGTTTTTTCCACAAGGAGATGAGATTAACCGATTGATGTGTCTGTGGATGATCAAGATCAAGTATCATACAACCAATAATAATCGATGCTCTAGAGGGTAATTGAGGAAAGAGCGGATTACGGTATCTGCTAAAAGAACAGCATAATTTCGAACGTATCGAAAAGCAGCTAAATAACGAAATATAATTTGTTCCACATGACACATTGGAAGAACAAAAAATGGGACGGTTGCTCGCAAATATTTCTGCAGTACGAGTTTTAGATTTCGCTTATATGGCGAGGGATGTCTATATTATCTTCATGCTATCAATACAATGGCTTGCATTTGACTTCCCAAAAATCTAATGGGGACGTCTTAGATTAGACTTGTCTTTGTGTGTCTGCCTAAAGCTACTATATCAGCCATATGTCTGTACTTGTATATCTTGCTTTATGTGCCTTTGATTGCAGATCGATCTCGGTGGGCCACTCGAATGTAACAACGCAATCATAGGGATAGCTTCGGAGAAACTCCACCACAATAATGGTGCCTTATACTTCGTAAACGTCGTAAAATTTAAAACATTCATAGAAAAATTCATCGGAAACAAAAGGACTCCACAGTCAGATCGTCCGAGTGTCATTAAATGGGCGCCGAAACGGCCTCGTATTTGACTATCTAACATGAATATAAGTTTTGAATCCTGCATGTACAAATACATTTGGCCCTGTAGACGGGCATGTAAAGATGAAAAATCCGTATGCGAGACGTGACTTATGAACTGATAAAAATAATGTATAACCTGGAAACGGGAGCAAGCAAATAAATAAACGTGTCATTGTTAACATTCTTCTGCGAAAAAACCACTCCATTGCCTAATCCTTACCTCAGATGGCTGGGTCTTTACAAACTCTTTTTGTTCCGTTATGGCCACCTTCGGAAGTTATACATCCATCAGTCGTGCAAAAAAACCTACTGCGACGTCTTTGGCTGAGAAATTTTTCGTGCAAGTCCGCAATCTCAAGTGCACACCCCTAAAAAATGGTGACTGCAAAAACGGGTGGGCGTCAAAATGTCGAATGACCTAATATGGAATGACAAAGATTCCGAAACGACAGAATTATAACCTCTCAAAATAACGAAGGTGAAACTATTCGAAATTTGATACTTTGACCGATGACGAATTCGAATAATTATTACACCAAAGGATTATTTATTCGAGAGCTTTTTTATACGAGAACATATATTCAGATAGTCTGCGGTTTGAGTCATACAAACACAGATTCGAACAATCTACAACATTCATATATCCGAAATAGAAAAAAGTGAGTATCTACTATTCGTAATACCGTTTATAGCAAATAGCCATACATCGAGACTATAAACTTCGAATGTGTCGATCTTCGAAACGCAAATGATCGATGGTCTGAAATGGCGAATACCTAAATGGCGAACATGCATGGCTGCCTGACCTGACTGACCACTAACGCCATCTGCCATCTTTATTCTGAAACGCTAGTGGTATTGCTCGATCCCAAGTTTTCGCTGTCCGGACCGTTCGCCATTTTGGCCCATCGCTCTTATAACTTATCGACTTTTTGGTCCTTCGCTTTAATGAATTCGAAATTGTACACTATCGTAATATTTCCAATTCGACGATTTGACGTTTCGAATTGTTTGGTGTATATATACATGCGAATCTGTATCATGTCTCTCATTATTTTGTCAAATCTGATATTCGTTTTCGCTATAATTCAATTTCGAGATTTTTGTATTCACAATTTCGATTTACTATTTTACAGACTATCATAAGATTGATCTATCTATATTGGAACGTTACTCATTACTGAATTCGAAATTTCGGTCCTTCTGAATATTGATGGTTCGAATTTCCGATTCCCACCCGAAAAAAACGTTTCCTGCAAAAGCTTGACGGTTTTCGAGGGAGACAATTTACAACGATATTAACATTTTTCCGACAACGGGCTTACTAGATGCGGATTGGTATAACGAAACGTACAGGTGCACTCAAAATTCGTGGCCCTCAACGTTATTTATCGCACAGATAGCCTATAATGCCACGTCAAGACAAAGAAACATCAAAATCTTATTTTGCGCGTTCCATTTTGTCATCAGGGAGGGCAGAATTCGAGGACGGACTCCAGTAATGTAATTTGTATCGTATTTACACATAAAGATGAGTGCATCGAAATCCACTTAATTTTTTTAAACACTCCCACCTCTCTGATGGGTGCTTTACGATCATAACGGTGTTACTATTTTAGTACATTTATTGAACAGATGATTGGAAAAAACTAACACCATCGACGTTATTGTCGCTCGATCCGTTTTTTGGAAGCTAAAAATAATGTCTTGATCAATTTCGCAAAATCAGCAATTGCATTTGCTATGATATTTCATTCTGCGGAACTTTGTATTAAATTATTTGTACTGTAATGATATCGCTCCACCTTCCTACGCAATTGAAAAAAAACAACGATCTTTTTTTGCATTTACATTATTAATTAAATTACATATATTTTTTTTATTTAAAAAAGAACGACGCTTTGGAGAATTCGCGTATGTTTCGGTTACGAGGGGATCGAAGTGTTGGTATTTGGGTCGAGTGTGCATACGAATATGCCCGATTATCGGTGGCTATGGCGATAATTCCTTTAAATAATCGCCCGGACTACCTAACATTCGACCAATCTTGGTTAAAACACTTATTATTGTTGAAACACCCCTAAGCAATGGAGAAGGAAATATCCAGTCACTGAAAGATGGATATTCATGTGCAACGAATATGCATGGCGAGTTATATATATTTGCTTTTTTACGTCGTAGCAAAGTTTCACTCTAGGCGATTCGTTTCTTTGCGCCAGTAGTCCGAAGCTCGATCGTTCACTGAGAAAAAAGAATTGTTGAATGTGCAAAATGCATTTTGTTGTCTGGAAATTTCGTTGTTCTAACAGTTGCGCATACATGCGAAATAAGCAGATAGTTTAAATGTATGTTTGGTTACTGCCCAACTATAGTGTTTTATTATGCCCATCAAAAACCAATTTGAACGTACTTAAAGATACAATTTTGTTAAACCAACTGAATTTCGGATGGATGAACGATTTTTTTTTGTGTACCAGGGTTAATTACACAGATACAGCGATTTGAAAATTCGGTGCATTCTTCCCAAATTGAAATAAAAAAAATTATAACTATCTACATTATCTCTTCGACCGGCGTCAAAACAGTGGCTATTAGACTTACATTAAGGTAGAACGAGCGCGCGCTCTTGATTTCTATAGATGTTGTTCAAATTTTAACCAGCTATTGTTCATTTCATTATGCATGTTTCCGTGAATTTTCAGAACAGTTCACTATTTAAATTCGGAGATAATGGTTTTTCAAATTGCAACTTTTAACACTGTAGGGTCTGCATTGAAATTTAGACGGAGTATTTTTCCGTAAAAAATATTTGTCCCCTATAAGGGCACAGATGTCAATAACACAACCAATATAAAATATTAATGTTTTTAACGCAAATATTTTTGTTTACGATAAACGTTGTTAATTTTAGGAACAAGATAATTGTTGTTTTTCTCGAAATATTGAACATTACTGTTCTGCGGTGTCGCATAATGTCTTATTATAGGGGAGAAATATTTTTTACCGAGAGTTATTCTGTCGTTACCGACCGATGTTAGCAAAACTGAATAGTAAAGACAGTCCAAACTTTTTTCACTCCTTCCCTAACAAGTTTGCTGTCCAAACAAATTTTTTTAAAGTTATTAAACATAGTAGAATGGTACGACGAATTATGTGACCTGACTTTTGGTCAATGCAGACCCTGCAGAGTTAAAAGTTGCTATTTAAAAACCCGTTATCTCCCAATTTGAATAGTCAACAGTTCTGAAATTACATTCAAACATGCATAATAATATGAACAATGTCTGGTTAAATTTGAACGAAATCGAGAGAAATCAAGAGCACGCGCTCGTATTACTTTATGGACTTACACCACTGAAATCGGCCAAAATTCAGTGATATTTCGCGATTTTTTTTTTTTGGTCGATCGAACGAAATGAAGTTTTTATGAAAAAATTGTACCGAAAGGTGACGCTGGAGCCATTCTGGCGAGGCATGTTGAATTCGAGACACTCTGTGGCAGGCAGCATAGCTGACGCAAATATGATTTGAGAAAAAAAATTTAATTTCTATTAATTTACACGGATATATCTAGAGAAATACGTAGAGGATTGTGAAAATATAATTTTTTGTGTAATTGGCAAGCATTAAACCAAAAACTAAATATTCGACGGAAAAAAAGAACAGTAATTTGTCAATAACTAATGTTATAATCAACTCATGGAAAATCCCGTACGTATTTCTCGTTGGAAGGTTATTTTTAAGATTGCCAGCCACTGCCACCGCAGACCCACACGGGCCTGTGGACCTTGTTTTACAGGTACCAACATTTTTCCCCTTATTCTAGATGGTTCAAAACATGTCTTCAGTCAAGTAAAAAAAAAAAAAAATTTCTTTGATTCTACAGTGGTGTGACCCCTTACATCGAAGTACACGGTGACGATTGTTCGTCGCGTTTCTTTCAACGGCTTTTTGGTTTGCGAAAATAATTTTTCTATTGGAAGTTTTATCTCGAAATAAATCACTCATTGAATTAGGCGAAAATGTTCATAAAAAAACTTCTCGTGATCCGTAATTTGATCATTTGAACGGGTCTAAAATCATGTGCGAATTTAACAATTTTTTTTCGTGTGAAAAAGTGATTCACTCATAAAATTAATTACATATCTATTTAGTATGAATATGAAGCCGTCAGATTTTTTTTGTTTCGATGTAGAAAATGGCCGACTATTAATATGTTCTTTTGTTATCTTTTTTAGGCGCTCCGCGGCGTGACATTTAACATCCACCATTTTTTACCTACAACAAAATACAAAAATTATTGTCAATCTACATTAGAATACCTGAAGAAGTACGTTCGGAGTTTAAAAAATATTGTTCTAGTCAAAAGTTGTAGGTATTGGTACTCAAGTAATGAATTTTTAGTGAAAAACTTCGTTATAACTGCTCATAAAATGAAAAGTTTTCGACTAATCAGAATTTCCGTACGTACTTCTCTGCGAAATGCTATTAGAAACATAACTTTCAAATTTGAAGTAAATCGAGTGAACATTGTTGGAGTTATTTGTCACGCCAATTGGAAAAAAGCTGTTTGGAGAAGTTCCGAGTAGTCGGCTACTTTGTACAGCGAAAAAAAAATTATTTTTTCTAACAGCTTGATATTCATACTAAATAGATGTGTAATTAATTTTATGAGAATTACATTTACATACGAAAGAAATTGTTAAATTCGCACATGATTTTATGCCCGTTACTGTGTCATCAGACCGTAATCAGTATAAAAGTAGATCAGTTTTGACCGACGTTTTTTTTCGTGGCGTTTTTTCAATTAGTTAATATAATAAGGCTGTCATTTTTCCTCGAAAATGATGTCATTTTCCCTCGAAAAATCGGGAAAAGAGGATTGTCAAATGATTAAAACACGATAACGAAACAAAGCTCGGTCAACTCTCAGCCAATATCGTCTATTTTGAGCAAAAAAAAACACTTTTTTGTTTCAGATCAACCGGCTGGCCAATTATCAAGTACAGCGTAGAGGTTCTCGTGTGCAAATGTCCTTCACGAGATTGCTTATAACTTCTGTAATTACTCAATGTTTTTCTCATGAAATTTCGTACACAACTTTGGTAATGTACATACAAATTAATGAGTCCAATCGATTTTTCAATCATCTTACATATTTCTTCAAAGTTAATTTTTCTCGAATGACTCAGATTTTCGGTTCTTCACAGTAGTGTACCTTCTTAAAAGTCTACAATACGTATGTTATACTTATATGTAGAAGTTATGTACAAGTCCTGTATTATATATCAATCGTATTTTTGTATATAAGAATACTTATACTGCTTCTCACCGAGGTTTACTGGATGGGCAATGATAGTATAGGTGTGTCAGCTATATTTTTCCTTGTCAACGAACTAAATATCTGTTTATATATCTTCACTGAGGGTGATTGTTGAAACCATCATAAAGATTTCTTAAGTTCAATTTCGCGTTTTTGAACGGATTATCATACACTAATCGATCCAAGCAGTTATTGAGTACTTGACATACATTTCGTAGTTTTTATTGCAATTTTTATTCGCACTGGTACGTAAATTTGACATTTGAATTTATTAAGGAGAACACTTTTGAGTACCTTGGTAGCTTGTAGCGATTGGGCAAGTAGCAACGATGACACTTTGTTTGATTAATAATGAGTCAATTGCTTGTCAATATTTTTCTATAAAATAAAACTCAAATTTTGCGACACTATGTATCGACTGTGGGTAACCTCAAGATGTCGTCATCCCAATACGCTTATCAGAAAAAAAAACATTGACAATCGACGTGTTGTTTGGGCCCCAAGATGCAGAACCGTCAATATGCTTTCACGTGCATTGGTTTTACTTATCATCTTATATACAAGAGAGTATTAAAGATAGATGGCAACGCGATGCTATTTCGCGAATATACTAAACAATTCATTGCAATGCACCAATAATGTTGAAGATATTATTGGTAGGTCGAATTATTTACAACAAAATGATTGCTCGATCAAATGGGAAATGACTTTTGCAGTGATTGTTTTATTTAATTTTATGGAAATCTGTGTCCCATTGATCTCTCGGTATGCTCAAAACGAGTGAAAAACAATTACGTTTATTATTATTTCTCTTATAAATGAAAATATCTAAATTGTCCGAATTAAAGAAATCATATTTCGGAGAATTCGCTTACTTTCCGGTTACGAGGCAACAATATATTTGGGTAAAGTGTGCATACAAGTGGGAGCGATTATCAGTAGTTGCGTCGATGGAGCCATTTGAATGAATAGCCAGACTACGTGACTTTCCACCACTCTACTGCTCATTGTTTGAACACGGATAAGCGACGGAGAAGAAAATAATTATTCGCACAAAGATGGAAATTCATATGCACTGCATCGTGACGCATCCACCTTCAAAAGACCCACGTCGATTCGTCGTGGGGAAAAAAAAACTACTGCGATGTCCGGGTGAGGTTCCGAGCCGGGAAAGTGGGTGAGGTTGGAAAGTAGGTATGGTTCCGAAATTTCACACAAATCTTCCTTTTATATATATGTTTTATATGTTAAGATAATTCTAAAGGGGTTTTTGGCGACGCGCAATAGTTTCTGTGTTTGGCTTTGTTTGGTTTTGTATGGGTATCTTTGTTTGGACAAAACGGAGAGCGCGTTAACATATATGGGTATGAACGGAGACGTAACAGATATAGATATAGTCGGCGTTCGTTAAAAAAAAAGTTAAAAATTCAATATCTCGAAAACTATTGTGAATCGCCAAAAATCCCTTTAGGGGTTGTCTTAAAATCTCAAGTGGAAGGTTAGTTGGGGTTTTGGGAACCATACCTCGCAAAATCGTTCGGAACGATATTTTATTCTCAGGAACTTTGTAATATATACTCCATTTCTCCACCTTCGTACTAAATGAAAAAAAAACAATGCTGCCTATTCTCATAAACCCTATAAATTAAGTTACATATATGATTGTAATTGGAGAAAAATTATTCTTTAGAGATTTCGCGTATTTGTTGGTTACAAAGTGATCGAAGTGTTGTCTTCGTATGAGAATTGTTAATAAATCGTAAAAATCGTGTATAAATCTTTAGAGAATCTAGCTAAGAAACTACAGTTAACATTTCAAGTCAATCAGATGAAAACTGCCCAAATTATGCGTCCTATCAATTTTAAAAACGACGATATTGAAGCTCTCATTTGAATTATTTAGACTCACGACGATATTGAAGCTCACATTTGAATTATTTAGACTCATGGCGATATTGAAGCTCTCATTTGAATTACGCGTGTACCCACGAGGGCATTTTCATCGTAGGCTTTCACTTGTTAGGTCGTTGTGTATTTTTTGTACTACGACTGGACCAAACCACTCCAAATTGCTACTTCGAACGGATAGGTTGTTTCGTGCATTTCGAAAAATGACGTCAAAAAATTACAAAAAAAAAAAAAAATTTAACCCATAACGCCTTTTGTATATCATTCTTGTGAATTTTGTACATAATTCAAGCCAATGCGAAAAAATCGGTAGAAACTTCTTTTCTACTCAGATGAACGTCCCAATCTCGCAAAATCATTCGGAATGATATTTAAATTTTAGGAACTTTGTAAAAAATACGCTATTGTTCCTCCTTGAGACTAAATTTTTTTAAACCTGATGTTGATTTGCAATCACGTTATAAATTGAATTGCCTATATTTTCAAAATGAAAAAGGTTATCAAAGTGTTTGTACTTGGGTCGAGTGTACATAGAAGTAGCGGCGATTTTCAGTGGCTTTGGCGATAATACTTTTTAAACAAAGGCGTGGATTACGTGACTTTTTACCAATTCGAAGCTTATTGTTAGACCACCGCCACGCGCCGCAAAAGTGAATAATAATCAGCTGAAGAATGGAAATTCTGATGCGATAAATTCGCAACCCTGAGTTAGATGTATTTGCGTATTCACATCGTAGCAAAGTTACACATCGAGCGACTCCTTTCTTCGCGCCTTTCAACCGGAGCACGGTTTTACCAAAGTTGATTACACGGATGCCACGATACAGAAATTATGTAACATTCGTCTTAAATTAAAATTAAAAAATCGGAATTGCCCACATTATTATTTTCACCTGAGCCGAAAAAGTTTCCATCAAAGGGTTAGGCTACTGTGAAAATGTCGAACACTCGTTCGAAGCGTGAGCCATTTCGAATTCAAGAGCCCAACACATGGTGCTGGCATCGCAGATTGAAGTTTAACTCATGATTACAACGATGGGATTGCTGGTTCAACTTCAAAAACGCGTTCGGCTCGAAACGGTTTTTTAATTCCGTGTACCTGATTTCTCGACATCTAATGAACGGATTGGCTTGAAATTCTGTACACGTATTCAGTGTACTAGTACTTTAGTCCTGACGAACTTTTGTCTTCTGAACTATTTTTTTTCATGTTATTAACCTCAATGATGTAATTTTCTCTCAAAGGAACGAAAAAAATTGCAATTTTTTTTAAATATTTGCAACGCGATAACAAAAAAGGGACGGGCGAGTCTTTTTTTGTTTCAGATGAATCGGGTGGCCAGAAGTCAAGTACACTGTTAAGGGGTTATCCCCACTTGCGATTTTGAAAAAATCGATTTCTTTATTGCATTTTTTTGAAGTATAAGTATCTGAGAATATGTCCTGAAAATTTCAAGTCGATCTGAACAAAATTGACTGAGATATGAGCGTTGAGAGAGAAGAATCCGCGTTGAAAGAGCGTTGAAAGAGAAACTTTAAACGCGTTTTTCTCAAAATGACATTTCTGAAGTCGGTTACCAAGATTACTCGAGAACTAATAACCCGATCTTCTTGAAATTTTGCAGGCTTATTTAATACATAAAAATGTAGTCTTTAATCGTTCAATTTTTTTCGTTAAAATCGAACCATTAACTTTGACTGTCCGCCATTTTCTGAAAAATGAATATTTTTTAAAATCCTTCGATTAAAGACTAGTTTATACTTATATTTGACTAAATCCATCCGCATTTTTTTTCAGATGATCCACTTCGCCGCAATGTTGGTCACCGCAAACCGTGTATATAAAAACATTATTTCATTGACGGCCATTTGCCACTGAACAATGTAATATTTTTCAATAAAAAAATTACTGAAAGTTCTTCAAGATGTGTTCTTTAAGATGGTATATTGATCGATTAAAAAAGTTTTGTAGTTTTCTTCAAAAACATTCATGAAAAAGACCTTTTTTGCGCTACAAGTGAGGGTAACGCCTTAAGCTCCTCGTGTCCGAAGGTCCTTCACGAGATTACTTACAACTTTTCAAATGATTGAAATTTTTTATGAAATTCGGTACACAACTGTATTAAAGTTCGGATGAATAAGTGTGCAAACGATTTTTTAATCATCAGACTTAATTGTCCGAATATATTTTTAATAATGCTGATTTACCGGTCCTCCCTGTAGTCTAACCCCTGAAAAGACTAGAATCCGGATATTGTTCTTATATCCATACTTATATAGACATCTAAACGTCCTGTATCATATACTTATTATATATTTGCATATAAGTATACTCATACTGATAACAATTTCGTTAAAGTTCGTACGAATAAATGTCCAAACGATTTTTTAATCATCGTACTTATTTGTTCAAACATTTTCTTTTAATAACGCCGTTTTTTGGGTCCTCTCAGTTGCGTAACCCCTGAATAGACAAGAATCCATATATTGTTCTTATATCCATACTTATATTGAGATTGTTTATACGTCCTGTATTGGATATAAATTGTATATTTGTATACATGTACTGACACTCATGTAGTTCTCATAAAGGGTTACATCTAGTTGGAATTTTTGAAAAAATCGATTTTTCGGTTTTGACGGATTCTCGTAATAAAACCTTTCGAAAATATTCTCTGAAATTTTCAAGTCGGTCCGCTGAAAACTGAGGGAGTTCGGGGCGTTTACAGGTAGGTCCGGCGGTCTACGTATATACCTGACGTAAAACTTTAACTGCATTCTTCTCGGAATGACTTTTTCAGAATCGGTGACCAAAATATCGCAAAAACAACTAAACCGATCTGCTTCAAATTTCACAGACATTTTTTGTATATCCAAAGGCAGTCCTTAATCGAAGGATTTTTATATTTCAATGCATACTTTCTTTTATATCAAGGAAAATAGAGGGTTTTTCACCGAAATTTCGACGATCACGTTCGATCGGCGGCCGTTTTTGCAAAAATAATTATTTTCTTGAATCCTTGGATGAAAGACTAGATAATACGGTACAAAAACTAAATTCCTTTGGTTTGTCGATTTCGGATGATTTTGTTCCCGAGCAGGAGTGGTCACCGCGAACGACCTCTTGTGCACAGCGGTCTGTGCAATTTACTGTATCTCCGTCATTTATAAATATATCCTAATAAAAATAATATCAAAGATACTTGAAACGATACCCTCTACTATGAAAAAGAAGCAGAAGAAGAGACTGCACCGATTGGTCACGCAGCAACGGTGACACTTCGTTTCAACGATGATAACTTAATTGGTATCAATCGTTTGTAATAAAATAAAGGCCACATTTGCCAATACTATGTATGACTTGTGGGTAAAATCCCGATCTCGTCGCTCATAAGGAAAAAACTATTGACAATGGGCCCCAAGATGCAAACCCGTCAATACGCTTTCGCGCGCATTGGTTTTACGTATCATCTTATATACAATTGTATATTCAAAATAGGTTGTAAACGTGACGCTGGTTCACTATGTATACTGAACAAACCATTGCAATGCACCAAACGGAAGTTATTATTGGTAAGTGGAATCATTTACGAAAACATGCTTGCTCGGTCAATTGGGAAATATCTTTCGTAGTGATTTTTTTTTCATGATCTTCGGAATCTGTATCCCTTTGTTTATCCGTGTGCTAAAAGTACTTCATTAAACACTTATGTGTATTTTCATTAACATTATAAATCAAATTAAGTACATTTTCGCAATAAAAAAATGATATTTCGAAGAATTCGCTTTCATTTCGATTATCCGGCGACAATGTGTTTGGGTAAAATGTGCATATAGAGGTGGGAGCGATTATCAATAGTTCCGTCGATAACGCTTTTCGAATAAACGGCCAGAGTACGTGACTTCCCACCACTTCACTGCTCATTGTTAGAGCACGGACAAGCGACGGAGAAGTAAATAATTATTCGCGCAAAGATGGAAATTCATATGTACTGCATCATGATGCGTATGCACTTGCCTATATAAATGTGAGCAGAGTTTCAAATTCACAAATTATATTCTTTCTCGTCCCGCACCATCAACGTTGGTAGCCTCCAAAAAGAGCAAGTTCATCCGCCGTACGATCTTACGGGAGTTAGTTACGCAGATAAAACTACGAAAGCATCAAAAAGGTAACATTCTTGTGAAATGAAAATATAAAAAATATAATTACCCAGACTCGAGTTTAACCTGAATTGAAAGAGTTCCCATTAAAAGTCAATAAGTTATATATAAGTATACTCATACACATACCAATCACAGTTAAATGGCTGGACAATCTTATGTTAATGTAGCTGTATTGCTATACTTTTATTGTCATGCCCACGAGCGATTTATCATTATCAATAATTTCACCCCGGGTGTTTGTAGTAAACACGATAAAGTTTTCTTTCATTGTATACCACCAATTTCGAAGTTCAATCGATTCAGTTGAGTGAATTTGATCTTTTGTTCAATAAAACATCCAAAAGGATTGTCATAGACTCATCGCACCCAACCGCCATTAAAAACTTGAAGTACATTTTGTAGTTTTTTATTGCGATTTTTATTCGCTCTGGTCCCTACAATGGAATTTCTTGACGAAAATACTTTTAGGTGCACGTTTGCCCACTGCATTTTCCGAAGTCTTCCCATCATGAAGGTTATCTTATTATTCGTGTGCCTCGCCCTCGGCGGTAAGTACATTTAAAAAGAGTCTCGTGAGGTTACAGTGAAAATGTTCTCGGACAAATATTATGACTTTCTGCATGAACGACCATTCGTAAAGCCAATATTAGGGTTGCTAATAATGCATTACTTTTTGTAATGCATTAGCGTTTTCATTACTCATTACATTACATTTTGTAATGAAAAAAATGTCATTACCCATTATATTACGGTTAGTAATGTAACAAACTTCCATAACTCATCACATTTCATTTTGCAATGCATACAATTGCCATTACCAATTACATTGGATTTTTTAATGTAAACCATTTTCATTACTCATTGAATTGAATCTTGTAATGTCAAAAAATGTCGACACTCATTATATTGGAATTTGTAATGTTAAAAATTTCCTTTCCTCATTACATTACATTCTGAAATGTGAAATATTATCATTACCCATTACAATGTAATGGGTAATGGAATTTTGTTTACATTTACAACGTCGAATGTAATAAGTAATGGAACTATTTTACATTACAAAATATAACGTAATCAGTGATGGATTTTCTTTACATTACACAATGTAACGTAATGAGCAATGGATTTTTTTTACACTACGAAATATAGGGTAATGAGTAATAGAATTTTTTCACATTCACACTCATGACAATGGAATGAGGATTATTATTCGTTTCCGATTAGGGGCAGCGGTTTTTGTACTGGGTCGATCTGACCCGATGGAAAAAGAATGATAATCCATATTACCTCGTCATGAATAATGGAGATTTTTTACATTACATTAGTCATTTGAACAAATTCCATTGCTCACTAGCGTATATTTTGTAATGTAAAATAATTCCATTACCTGTTCCATTGAACTTTGTAATGTAAAAAATATCCATTTCTTATTGGATTCCAATGCAATGGGTAACGATTTTTTCCCATAGCAATTCCAATGTAATGAGTAATGGAAAATTTTCACAATACAAAATATAATGCAATTAGCAATGGATTTTTTTTCACATTACTGAATGTAATGTAATGGGTAATCAAATATTTTTTCATTGCCCATAAAAAAAGTAATTAATAATGGATTACTCTTTCATAACGAATTTTGCAGGCTTGGCTAATACAAGGATCCTAAATACCTGAACTTCATTATGAAAATCATTTAATATAAAATACTAGCAGCTCGCAATCATTGAACGATTATTTCTCACAATTGATATTTAGAACGTAATGTAACCATAAAATAGGAAGTACCATCCTACACGTGATATTCATCATTTGACGTTAGCGACCATGTCCGGCATCATTTTTGTAAATGCAAACATTAGGACCGCTAGAAAATCGTTACAAAAGGTGTTTTACGACGACATGATAACAATCCCATTGCATTTTTCAAATGCTTGCCCTGCGAGGTGTTCAATATTTGCTTCGTTGCTCCTCCAAATGCATCAATTTTTTAATCGACATCTCAGTGAGAATCATCGCAATTGAAACCTACTTATTCGCTACTGGATGTTAGGCGAGTCGTGTTCGTGCGAAGCAATTGTCAAAGTATATTTCTTCCTACTTTGATGCCTCTGTAATAAATACCTCACTTGCCGATTTTTCGAAAGTGGATATTAACTTTATCTTGGAAATACAAATTAGCGGTTAAAGCCCTTGGGCTATAGACATATATTCCGCATAATTAGTGAGAACAGCAACATTTTTTAATTCAACATGACCGCATATATCAGCCATGATGCTTCGAATTTTTGTTTGCTTCGAAAGCATTTATAATATTGCCGCTCAAAAACACAGACCAAACAGTTGATAAGTAGCAACAATATATCTTTATACGTATCGTCGTAGAAACAATAGGTGCCCGTTTGAAACGAGCCGGTGGTGGCAAGGAAATCTCAATTGAAGACGCACCTCATTTTGTATCGCTAAGACGGTACGAACTTCATGTATGCGGCGGTGCATTGATAAGCACGCGACACGTTCTCACCGCGGCAGACTGTGTTGTGGATAAATCATTCAAACGGCTTGATGACACAACAGTGGTGAGTGGTGCGGATAAATACAATCAAGTAGATTATGGATACACGATAGAAACCATCTCTCCACACGAAGGCTACTTTGAGGAACGATCCTTGTACAACATAGCTGTTATCACGGTACGAGAAAGAAAAATATTCCACGCACTCTATCGCTTTAATTAAATGATCTAAATCCGTACGTCATCGGAATTCCTTATAAATCGAATCACTGCATCAGTAAATCGTGAATAAACGATCTGTTTGGAATTCCGTGGGTACTCTCTAAGTCGAGGTCGTGGCATAATCCTTCGTTTAACTGTCTGAACAGTACATTCGTCTCTTCCCAATACGTTGCAGTTATCAGGGCACATAGAATCTAATGAAAAGCAAAAAGAAATAGCATTGCCAAATGCAGCGTCGCTGCATTGCAAGCACGCAACGTTCACGGCGTTTCAACTCCAATGGTCTACATGTGGCAAACCTGGCCTGAAACAACTGAATGTGAAGATCCAACGTTCCAAACATACAGATGATTTTGATTGGCGCTTCTATGGAAATTTCAAGCGACCACAATCCATAAGCAACGTGAGTACTTACGCTGCTTAAGGCGTTACCCCCACTTGTAGCGCAAAAAAGGCCTTTTTCATGAATTTTTTCAAAGAAAACTACACAACTTTTTTAATCGATCAATATACCACCTCAAAGAACACATCTTGAAGAACTTTCAGTAATTTTTTTATTGAAAAATATTACATTGTTTAGTGGCAAATGGCCGTCAATGAAATAATGTTTTGATATACACGGTTTGCGGTGACCAACATTGCGCGAAGTGGATCTGAGAAAAAAAAATGCGGATGGATTTAGTCAAATATAAGTATAAACTAGTATTTAATCGAAGGATTTTAAAAAATATTCATTTTTCACAAAATGGCGGACAGTCAAAGTTAATGGTTCGATTTTAACGAAAAAAACGGCCTTTTTTTCGAAAAAAAATCGAACGATTAAAGACTACATTTTTATGTATTAAATAAGCCTGCAAAATTTCAAGAAGATCGGTGCATTAGTGTTCGAGTAATCTTGGTCACCGGCTTCAGAAATGCCATTTTGAGAAAAACGCGTTTAAAGTTTCTCTTTCAACGCTCTTTCAACGCGGATTCTTCTCTTTCAACGCTCATATCTCAGTCAATTTTGTTCGGATCGACTTGAAATTTTTAGGACATATTCTCAGATACTTATACTTCAAAAAAATGCAATTAAAAAAAATCGACTTTTTCAAAATCGCAAGTGGGGGTAACCCCTTAACCTGTTCCCGTATTGACTATGTGAATCAATTTTCTTCATTTTTCGTGAGGTTTTTCCATGAAACGCTCGAATGCACAAACACAGTGCCGGGTTGAAATTCCGAACTTTGAATGCTCCGACGGTTTACAATTCCGAACTTAATGTTCCGAGGTCAAGATGGGGCCGCGTTGAAATTTCGAACACTAAATGGCCGGAAGGCTCAAAACTCCGAAAGAATAGTACCCCGACAGATCGAAACTCCGAAAGAATTTTACATGAAAGACCTCAACTCCGAAAATCTTACCACCGTGAAAATAATTCGGCTATGGAAGTTTGGAAAGTTTCAAAATTTTTAATAAATCGACGATTTATCTCAAGAATTTTTTTCATTAATAAATGATTTCGCGTCAATTTTGAAATTTGTCTAGACAATGTTATACGTTCTACATCATTCACAGTCAACTGTGTAGACTTTCGCTGGCATGATCTTCCCATGAGGGCCGGGTTTCAATTCCGAACTTTGAATGCGCCGGCGGTTGAAAATTCCTTATTTTAATGATCCGAAATTACATGATTCGTCAAGATTATCAGCGATTACCAGCGAAAGTCTACACAGTTGACTGTAAACGATGTAGAACGTATATTATTGTCTCGACAAATTTCAAAATTGAGATAAATTCACTGCTTAGTAAAAAAAAAAAAAATTTGAACCAATTCGTTGGTTTAGTAAAAATTTTGAAACTTTTAAAAGTTCCATAGCCGAATTATTTTAAGGGTGTTCAGATTTTCAGAGGTTTGGTCTTTCGTGTAAATTTCTTGCGGAGTTTTGATCTTTCGGGGTGGTATATTTTCGGAGTTTTGAGCGTTCTGATGATTCAAAGTTCGCAATTTCAACCCGGCCCCACAAACACTTCGGAAGCACGGATTATAGTCATTGCCATTCTGCACTATGACACACGTAGCCATCAAGAATTCCCACGGCCGAGAATGAAAGACGTTACCGGGGAGTGTTTTTTCCACAAGGAGATGAGATTAACCGATTGATGTGTCTGTGGATGATCAAGATCAAGTATCGTACAAACAATAATAATCGATGCTGTACAGGGTAATTGAGGAAATAGCGGATTACTGTATCTGCTAAAAGAACAGCATAATTTCGAACGTATCGAAAAGCAGCTAAATAACGAAATATAATTTGTTCCACATGACATATTGGAAGACCAAAAAATGGGACGGTTGCTCGCAAATATTTCTGCAGTACGAGTTTTAGATTTCGCTTATATGGCGAGGGATGTCTATATTATCTTCATGCTATCAATACAATGGCTTGCATTTGACTTCCCAAAAATCTAACGGGGACGTCTTAGATTAGATTTGTCTTTGTGTGTCTGCCTAAAGCTACTATATCAGCCATATGTCTGTACATATACTTGTATATCTTGCTTTATGTGCCTTCGATTGCAGGTCGATCTCGGTGGGCCACTCGAATGTAACAACGCAATCGTAGGGATAGCTTCGGAAAAACACGACACAAATCATCGTGCCTTATACTTCATAAACGTCGTAAAATTTAAAACATTCATAGAAATATTCATCGGAAACAAAACGACTCCACAGTCAGATCGTCCGACCGTCATTAAATGGGCGCCGAAACGGCCTCGTATTTGACTACCTAACATGAATATAAGTTTTGAATCCTGCATGTACAAATACGTTTGGCCCTGTAGACGGGCAAATAATGATGAAAAATCCGCATGCGAGACGTGACTTATGAACTGATAAAAATAATGTATAACCTGGAAACGGGAGCAAGCAAATCAATAAACGTGTAATTGTTAACATTCTTCTGCGAAAAACCCACTCCATTGCCTAATCCTTACCTCAGATGGCTGGGTCTTTACAAACTCTTTTTGTTCCGTTATGGCCACCTTCGGAAGTTATACATCCATCAGTCGTGCAAAAAAACCTACTGCGACGTCTTTGGCTGAGAAATTTTTCGTGCAAGTCCGCAATCTCAAGTGCACACCCCTAAAAAATGGTGACTGCAAAAACGGGTGGGCGTCAAAATGTCGAATGACCTCATATGGAATGACAAAGATTCCGAAACGACAGAATTATAACCTCTCAAAATAACGAAGGTGAAACTATCCGAAATTTGATACTTTGACCGATGACGAATTCGAATAATTATTACACCAAAGGATTATTTATTCGAGAGCTTTTTTATACGAGAACATATATTCAGATAGTCTGCGGTTTGAGTCATACAAACACAGATTCGAACAATCTACAACAATCATATATCCGAAATAGAAGAAAGTGAGTATCTACTATTCGTAATACGGTTTATAGCAAAAAGCCATACATCGAGACTATAAACTTCGAATGTGTCGATCTTCGAAACGCAAATGATCGATGGTCCGAAATGGCGAATACCTAAATGGCGAACATGCATGGCTGCCTGACCTGACTGACCACTAACGCCATCTGCCATCTTTATTCTGAAACGCTAGTGGTATTACTCGATCCCAAGTTTTCGCTGTCCGGACCGTTCGCCATTTTGGCACATCGCTCTTTCAACTTATCGACTTTTTGGTCCTTCGCTTTGATGAATTCAAAATTGTAAACTGTCGTAATATTTCCAATTCGACGATTTGACGTTTCGAATTGTTTGGTGTATATATACAGGCGTGTCTGTATTATGTCTCTCATTATTTTATTAAATCTTATATTTGTTTTCGCTATAAATCAATTTCGAGATTTTTGTATTCACAATTTCGATTTAGACAGACTATCATAAGATTGATCGATCTGTATTGGAACGTTCATCATTACTGTATTCGAAATTTTGGGCCTTCTGAATATTGATGGTTCGAATTTCCGATTCCCACCCGAAAAAACGTTTCCTGCAAAAGCTTGACGGTTTTCGAGGGTGACAATTGACAACGATATTAACATTTTTCCGGCAACGGGCTTACTAGATGCGGATTGGTATAACGAAACTTACAGGTGCACTCAAAATTCGTGGCCGTCAACGTTACTTATCGCACAGATATCCTATAACGCCACGTCGAGACAAAGGAACACAAAAATATTATTTTGCGCCTTCCATTTTATCGTCAGGGAGAGCAGAATTCGAGGGTTGACTCCGGTAATGTCATTCGTATTGTACTTACACATAAAGTTAAGTGCATCGAAATCCACTTAATTTTGTGAACGACTCCTACCTCTCTGATGACGATGACGTTTGATAACTTAAAAATGATAACGGTGATACTCTTTTAGTACATTTATTGAACAGACGATTGCAAATATATAATACCATCGAAATTATTGTCGGTCGATCAATTTATTGGAAGCCAAAAATAATGTCTTGATCAGTTTCGCAAAATCTGCAATTGCATTTGCAATGATATTTATTCTGAGGAACTATGTAATAAATGAGCTATTGCTCCACCTTCCTACCAAATTGAAAAAAACAACAATGATCTTTAGTTTCATTTACATTATAAATGAAATTACATATATTCTTTTAATTGAAAAAAAAACGACGCTTTGGAGAATTCGCGTATGTTTCGGTTACGAGGTGATCGAAGTGTTGATATTTGGGTCGAGTGTGCATATGCGCGATTATCAGTGGCTGTAGCGATAATTATTTCAAGGGGTTACCCCCACTTGCGATTTTGAAAAAATCAATTTTTTTTATTGCATTTTTTTGAAGTATAAGTATCTGAGAATATGTCCTGAAAATTTCAAGTCGATCCGAACAAAATTGACTGAGATATGAGCGTTAAAAGAAAAGAATCCGCGTTGAAAGAGCGTTGAAAGAGAAACTTTAAACGCGCTTTTCTCAAAATGGCATTTCTGATGTCGGTCACCACGATTACTCGAACACTAATGAAACGATATTCTTGAAATTTTGCAGGCTTATTTAATACATAAAAATGTAGTATTTAATCGTTCGATTTTTTTCGAAAAAAAAATGGCCGTTTTATAGCCAAAAAACGGACGTTTTTTTTTCGTTAAAATCGAACCATTAACTTTGACTGTCCGCCATTTTGTGAAAAATGAATATTTTTTAAAATCCTTCGATTCAAGACTAGTTTATACTTATATTTGACTAAATCCATCCGCATTTTTTTCTCAGATGATCCACTTCGCCGCAATGTTGGTCACCGCAAACCGAGTATATAAAAACATTATTTCATTGACGGCCATTTACCACTAAACAATGTAATATTTTTCAATAAAAAAATTACTGAAAGTTCTTCAAGATGTGTTCTTTAAGATGGTATATTGATCGATTAAAAAAGTTTTGTAGTTTTCTTTAAAAAAACATTCATGAAAAAGGCCTTTTTTGCGCTACAAGTGGGGGTAACGCCTTAAATAAACGCCCGGACTACGTAACATTCTACCAATCTTGGTTAAAACACTCATTATTATTGGAACACCGTCAAGAAATGAAGAAGTGAATAACTATTCGCTGAAAGACTGATATTCATATGCAACGAATATGCATTGCGAGTTATACATATTTGCCTTTTCTACGTCGTGGCAAAGTTTCACGCCAAGCGATTTGTTTCTTCGCGCCGGTAGTCCGAAGCAGGATTGCACCAGGGCTAATTACACAGATACAGCGATATGAAAATTCGGTACATTCTTCTCAAATTGGAATAGAAAAATTATAACTATCCCCATGATCTTTTCGACCGGCGTCAAAAGAGTTGCTACGAAGACCTATATTAAGGTAGAATGATCGCGCGTTTTTGATTTCTATATATTTTGTTCACATTTTAACCAGCCATTGTTCTTATGATTACGCATGTTTGAGTGGAATTTCAGAACAGTCGACTAATTAGATTGGGAGATAATGGGTTTTAAAGTTGCAACTTTTAACACTGTATGGTCTGCATTGAAATTTTGACAGAACAATATTCCGTAAAAATATATCTATCCCGAATGAATATAATCATTTATAACCCATTGAATAAGAAGATAGCAAAACAAATGTAGGCCAATTTTTCGAAAAAGTCATTTATTCCAAGGATGACCAAAATGTCTAATTTCAAAGCTCAGTTGGTTTAGTTTAGTAAATTTTATCTTTTGTTGAATTAAGTTTCCCGTCGGGTTGTCGTAAGCTCATCTAGCCGAGCAGTTATAAAGGCCTTAGGCTACAGTAACGGATATAAAATCGAGTGCGAATTTAACAATTTTTGTTCGTATGAAAAAGTGATTCACTCATAAAATTCATTACACACCTTTATGAATATCAAGCTTATAGAATATATATATATATATATATATATATATATATATATATATATATATATATATATATATATATATATATATATATACGAAATTTTTTGTTTTTTGTTCTAGGTACAAAATTATGCATGCTAAATATCACGCCGCGGAGCGCTTAGAAAAAGATAACAAAAGAAAATATAAGTAGTCGGCCATTTTGTACATCGAATATATATATATATATATATATATATATATATATATATATATATATATATATATATATATATATATATATATATATATATATATATTCGATGTACAAAATGGCCGACTACTTATATTTTCTTTTGTTATCTTTTTCTAAGCGCTCCGCGGCGTGATATTTAGCATGCATAATTTTGTACCTAGAACAAAAAACAAAAAATTTCGTCAATCTACGTTTGAATACCTAAAGAAGTACGTTCGGGATTAAAAAAATATTGTTTTATTTCAAAGTTGTAGGCATTTGAACTTGAGATATTAATTTTCAGTGAAAAATTTCGTTATAACTGCTCATAAAATGAAAAGTTTTCGATTAATCAGAAATTCCGTACGTACTTCTGTGCGAAATGCAATCAGCAACATAACTTTTAAATTTTAAGTAAATCGAGTGAAAATTGTTGAAGTTGTTCGTCACGCCAATTGGAAATAAGCTGTTTCGAGAAGTTTCGAGTAGTCGGCCATTTTGTGCATAGAAAAAAATATATATTTATATTTACTAACAGCTTGATATTCATACAAAATAGATGTGTAATCAATTTTATAAGTGAATCACTTTTTCATCCGAAAAAAGTTGTTGAATTCGCACATGATTTTACACCCGTTACTGTGGCCTAAGGCCTTTATAAAAACACTTTCGAAATACATTAAAAACAAAAAAAAATATATATATGCAACCCAGACAAACTTTGAACGTGTTTTACTCGAACCAACGTTTTTCGACGACTTGTTGATAAAATCTTCGAAACTACTGAACCGATCCTTATGCAATTTTAACCACATATTCTTTACAACATAGCTATAGCACATATGAAGGCGATGTAACAAATTTTTATTTACCATTTTTTGTTGCCAAAACGGTGAAACGTTTTTCTTTCTTTTTTTTTCGAAAAATGTCCCCCTTTTTAAATTTCTGCATAGATAAAAAATCGTATGATATACGCTATAGTCATTAACATACTGAATCTAAAACCATTTGATTTTTTGTTTCGCATGATCCATCTCCGAGATTTCATCAACAGCGCAGACCTACATTTTTTTAGGACATTTTTCAACTTTTCGACGTTTCAACTTTTCAATTTTTCAACACTTTCGAAATACATTTAAAAAAAAATTATTTATTTAAGCCGCTATTTATAGACGAAAATCGTAGTTTATTCATTCAGTGTAATAACTTTTATATCAATATCTATAATATAAACCTATCGAAAAAGTTCATGAAAATACCTTTTTTTAGCGTCTAACGTGAGAAGACCCCTTAAAACCCGATTGCTCGATCAATGAGTGAATATCTCCTGCAGTGATTTTTCGTCATGATCTTTTCAATCAGCATTCCATCGTCCGATCTGTGTACTAGCAATAAGTAAAAACGGCACCACGATGTCTATTTTCGTTTACATTATAAATAAAATTACGTTCATTTTTTAAATAAAAAAAAAAACAATATTTCGACGGATTCGAGGAGGAGGCGACAGTATATTTGGGTAAATATGCATACAGGTCGGAGCGATTAGTAGCTCGAACGATAACGTCTTTCCAAGAAACACCCGGACTACGTGACACTTTGCCAATACGCTGTCCATTGTTAGAACCCGGACTAGCGAGGAAAAAGTGAATAATTATTCGCACAATGGTAGAAATTCATATGCACTGCATCAGGACGTATACCGGGTGTTCCATTTTAATCTCACACTCCATTTATCTCGAAAAATACTGCTCCGATCGAGTGTACAGTACAATGAAACGTTTAGGGTTTAAAGGGGAACGTTAAAAACATATTTTTTGGTAAAAAATCGAAAATCGTGACGTTAAGGTAGTACCCCCACAGAAGAGTTGAATCAAGAAATGGTTGAAATTTGACATATACGTTATTTAATACATTATCCAAACATCTGTGCAATTTGAATAAGTTTGACCACCCCGAACCTGAGATATTTACACTTAAAGTTGGCTTGGTTTACACGTAACAAATGCGTTATGATGGGCAAACAGAGCATCATTAATTCTACCGTCAAAACTAAAATTAAGAAATTGATAAAAAAAACGAGGATAAGCTACAGTAAGATATCACGAATAATGTGAAAAAAAATGAGTATGATTCACCATCTAGTTTCCAAGATATAACCATGAGAAGCATTCACAATTTTGGAGCAAAGCCTGGCAAAGCCTGAAAAAAAAACAATTGGGGCAAAGCCTGGACAGTCCCGGCAAAAAGTTTACTGTCAATGGTCGATCAAAAACACAATACAAAATGTATTTTACCGCAATAAATGATATCCATCGTATTATCTACTAGTACCGAGTCAATATTGCGTAGTTTTTAATTTTATTCATTACTAATTAAACCAATTATCAATCTTTCAAACATGAACATGGTATGTAAACTTTTGGTTAAGTTTTTCGCAGAGGAACTACCTTAAGATAGCCGACGTGTGTTTTAAAGAATGGAAACACGACTCATTTTTTCACCAACAATTTTCTCAGGCCAAAGCTAGCAACTTTTGTAGGAATTTTTTTTATGAGGTTCATAACTTTGAGGTTAGAATACGATCTTTTACTGTTCTAGCGGTATCCAGAATGTATCGCGAGGAGGTAAAGTCTTTGACATCCCTAGTGTAAGTGTGCGTGTGAGTTTGTTTGCGTTTGTTTGGTTTCATTTGGGTTTGTTCGATAACCCAATCAAACCCAAACAAGGATTAGGCCTCTATGGCTCGTCACAGAACTCCTATCCATACACAGACACGCACATTTACACTGGGGATGTGGAGACTCGTGGTACATTCTGGATAGCGTCAAAATAGTGAAAAAATGGCATTCTAACCATAAAATTATGGACGTTATCAAAAATCTTTTCCTACAAAAGTTGGAAATTTTGACCTGATAAAAGTTTTGGTGAAAAAAAATGCATGGTCGCATTAGAAAAAAAAAAAAAACATGTTGGCTATCTTAACGTCGCCATTTTGAATTTTGAACGAAAAAATATTTTTTCTTAACTCCCTCAGTCTCCTTTCCTTTTCTTAACTCCCTTAGTCTCCCTTTGAACCCTAAAAGTTTTACTATACTCAATACTTGATCGGAGCAGTATTTTTCGAGATAAATCAGGTGTAAGATTTAAATGGGACACCCGTTATACATTTGCCATTATAAATCCGAGCAGAGTTTTACATTCACACATAATCTTCTTTTCGCGTCTCGTGCCACCAGCGTTAGCAGCCTGCAAGCAGAGCCAGTTTGTCCGAAGCACGGTCTTGTCGGGGTTAGTTACGCGGATACAGCCATCGAAGAAATAGTTGGGTAAGATTTTTCTCGAATTGAAATTTGGAACGTGAAATTACCTAGTATAATCGTTTTAACCTGCATGAAGAATGTACCCCTTAAAAGACTGTTAGTTGTATATAAGTATACACTAGTAAAAGTAATTCTGGATACTTTTAAGAGAATTTAGTTTTTTTTTATATCTACGCAGAAAATGTACATTCTGCTACGCCGAAATGATACTACAATGTTTTTATTTTAATCTATAATGTTTCTACTTAATATTTGTTTCAATGCGCCTACTGCGATGAGAATATCAAAATAAAAGTGATTAAATCGTAAAAATGAGCAATAAATGCAACATTTTTGAAAATTCGATAATTGTCCAGAACTAATTCCACTAGTGTACTTATACTTATACTAGTTACAGTCTACTGGCTAGGCAATCTTAAGGGGTATTCTCACTTTGGACGCTAAAAAAGGCTATTTTCGTGAATTTTTTGGATAGGTTTATATTATAAATATTGATATTTCAAAAAAAAAAAAAAAAAAACACGTTTTTTTCACCGTTTTTGGCAACAAAAAAAATTTTTAAATCAAAATTTGTGAAGTCTATCTTTGTGAAGAATATGTGGTTAAAATTTCATAAGGATCGGTTCAGTAGTTTCGAAGATTTTATCAACAAGCCGTCGAAAAACGTTGTTTCGAGAAAAACTCGTTCAAAGTGTGTTTGGGTTACATAAATACATGAATTTTTTAAAAATGTATTTCGAAAGTATATTTGTTAAGTGTAATAACTTTTATGTCAATATCTATAATATAAACCTATCAAAAAAATCACGAAAATAGCCTTTTTTAGCGTCTAAAGTAAGAAAACCCCTTAATACAGTGACAGCTGTATTTTTATTACCTGGCCCCTAAGCTAATTATCCGTGTATCTATCTTTACCACGGGTGCATGTTTTAAGCCCCATACATTTTTTCGTCAGTGTGTACGACCAATTTCAAAACCAAATTGCTTCAGCTTGGTAACTTAGATCTTTTGTCAAAAGGTCAGGCTACTATGAAAATGGAGCACACTCGTTATTCGCTTGAGGCCACTCAAATTGAAGATGAAGGTTCAACATATGGTGCAGGAAACGTCAATTGAAGGTAAACTGATGATTTCAACGATAGAACTGCTAGTGAAACTTTAAACGTTTTTTTCTCGAAACCACATGCTTTTTAAAATGGTGTACACGATTTCTCGACATTTAATGAACGAATTGACTAGAAAGTTTGTACGCTTATTCAGTGTAATAGTATTTTAGAATTTACCGTCGCTTTTCTTCTTTATATTTTTTTTCATCAGTTTTTAATAATAATAATGTCATTTTTTTTCTCGAAAAAAAAACGAAAAAAAAAGTATTAGCCTATATTATCTATTTTTACAAAGAGAAGATTCGTTTTTTTTGTGTTTCGGATCAACCGGGTGGCCAAAATCGATTACACCGTTGAGCCCCTGGCGTTTAAAGGTCCTTCACGAGATTGTTTATAAATTCTTTAATTTTTCATATTTTCTTATGAAGTTTGGTACACAACTGTCTTTATGTACATATAAATGAATGTCCAAACGATTTTTCAATCATCTTACTTATTCCTTCAAAATGATTTTTTTTACATAACCCTGATTTTCGGTTCGTCATAGTAGCTCAACCCTTTAAATGACGTTTTCAAGCCAATTGTCATAAACTTATCGATCCGAGAAATTGTTAAACAGTTTACGTAAATTTCGTACTTTTTTAATTGACATTTTTATTCGCTCTAGTATCTAAATTTGGCAATAGAATTTATTTCTTTTGACAACAGAATTTTTTGAACTTTTGGGTACACGTTCGCAGGCCAACTGCACTTTCTGAAGTACGATTGGCATGAAGATCATCCCGTTATCCTTTTGCCTCACTATTAGCGGTGAGTACATTCAAAATCAGTCTCGTGAGCTTAGAGACGACTATTCGCAAAGCCAATACAAGCGGCAACAAGACCTGAACTACATCAACGGATTAATTAACGATAAAATAACAAAGACTGGCAATTATGAATGACTATTCCTCACAATTATAAGGTACTTATACGGTAATTTAACCGTAAAAGTTAAATTTGACATTAGCGGCTGCGTACGTAGGCACTTTTGTAATTACGAACATTAGGACCGCCAAGAAAATCGTCAATGATTTCGTTTCAGCACAACTCTCGTTTACAATACCATTACTTTGCTTAAATATTTGGCCCACTGATTTTTCAATTTTTCCTTCGTTTTTTCCCCGAATGCGTGTATTTTTTCATCGACATCTTAAGACGGGAGCCTGAATCGTGGTCCGAAAAAACTTTTTTTTATTGCTTAAGTCGATAGATAAACTATCCAAGAATATACTTACAAAGTTACAGAGGCCAATTGTAAATATTTCCAAGATACAAGGCCAAAAGCAGAAAAGCGATTGTTATTTGATATCAATATTTCCTCCTATTGAAAACTTTGAAACGAGATTTCTCCAGTTTTCATTTTCACGATTTTTCCAAGTTGGCGGGCGCGATAGCAAAGAAAACTAAACGAACTGTTGAATCAAACCAAAGTTTATTTTCTTCAGTATGAAAATCTCTTCTAAATGAATTAGAAAGTAGTTGACAAAGTCTTTTTAAATAATTTTTATAGTACGTTGAAATGTTTTTTGTTAAGCACCTTTTTTTTTAATCTGAGAAAATTTATAATTTCCCGATTTTTTCAGCTTTCCCTTAATTCAACCAGAAGAAAAATACATGACAATTGAAAATTTCATTGGTTTATTTGGTTCAGTCAAGAATTACGAGCTGCATTTTTTCCGCTGATTGGGGACTGCAGTGGCAAGACGCACATGGAATAGGCTGATAAATCTGCAGTCATTTATCGTTTCATGTAGAACATTTTTTGTATACATTTCAAATATACATGAAAATATACCTTAAGGCGTTACCCCCACTTGTAGCGCAAAAAAGGCCTTTTTCATGAATTTTTTCAAAGAAAACTACAAAACTTCTTTAATCGATCACTATACCATCTTAAAGAACACATCTCGAAGAACTTTCAGTAACTTTTTTTATTGAAAAATATTACATTGTTTAGTGGCAAATGGCCGTCAATGAAATAATGTTTTTATATACACGGTTTGCGGTGACCAACATTGCGGCGAAGTGGATAATCTGAAAAAAAAATGCGGATGGATTTAGTCTAATATAAGTATAAACTAGTCTTTAATCGAAGGATTTTAAAAAATATTCATTTTTCACAAAATGGCGGACAGTGAAAGTTAATGGTTCGATTTTAACGAAAAAAACGGCCGTTTTTTGGCTATAAAACGGCCATTCTTTTTTTCGAAAAAAAAAATCGAACGATTAAAGACTACATTTTTATGTATTAAATAAGCCTGCAAAATTTCAAGAAGATCGGTTCATTGGTGTTCGAGTAATCTTGGTCACCGACTACAGAAATGCCATTTTGAGAAAAACGCGTTTAAAGTTTCTCTTTCAACGCTCTTTCAACGCGGATTCTTCTCTTATAACGCTCATATCTCAATCAATTTTGTTCGGATCGACTTGAAATTTTCAGGACATATTCTCAGATACGTATACTTCAAAAAAATGCAATAAAAAAAAATCGATATTTTTCAAAATCGCAAGTGGGGGTAACCCCTTAATGTTTACTGGGTTCAATCGTTTTTTTCCTTTCTAAAAGAATTCCCGGGAAAACGCCTTTTTTGGACCTTCTAATTCAGGCTCCGGCATTAATGGCAATTATCGTAATTGAAACATACGTTTGTCGCTACTGGATGCTATAAGAATCGTGTACGTGTAAAGCGATTACGGAAATATTCTTCTTTCCTGTTCGAATCTTTCGTAATAAAAATGTCACTTACCGGTTTTTCGAAAGAGGATATTCATTTTGTCTCGAAAATATAAGTTAGCAACTATCGCGATTGGTGTATAGGCACCAACGAATGAGAACCATCTCCTCGAGCACCGAAAGTTTTCCAAAATACGCGGAACATGCTCCGTATAATTAGTAACAAATCCACCATCTTTCTATTCCGCGTGGCCGCTAACATTGTCAACATTCAATTTTCTTCGAAAGCATTAAAAATATTCCCGCTCACAAACACCGACCAGTCAATAATCAGTTGATAAACAGCAACAAATTATTCTCATAGGTATTGTCGCAGAAACAATAGGTGCCCGTCTGAAACGTGCCAGTGGTGGAAAAGAAATACCGATTTCTCTGGCCTTATGCGTCGTATTGTTGAGACTTAACTTTGATTAAATTAAATTTAATCAATCAATTAAATTCAATCAATGAATTAAATTTTGTTCGATCTATAAAATGAATTAAATGTTGTATAATTTATAAATAAAATAAAACGTTGCCTAAAATTGAATGTATTCATATTAATTAAGTAATTACATATTTAATTAATATTTAATTATAATACAATATTAACGTAGTTATTATTATCAAATATAAATTATCAATTTATTATATTTATATGAAATATTTAATTATATTGATGTGAATATATTTATATTAAAATATCATTTTTCATATAAATGTATGATTATTATTACGCGTAAAATTATTAATTATCGTATTATTGATTTTAATTGCTTAACTAATTAAATTTTTTTTTTAAATCTTATATAAGAATTCAATCATTGATATTTATGCGATTTATTATGTATTAATAATTTATATAGATAATCTATATAAGGACGTCTAGCGATCGATCATTAATACTTATTAAAGGTAAACATAAACATTGTACATATGTGAATATTTCTATGTAAATGAAGGAAAAGGAGAATAATTGATTGTATAAATACATTGGAGCAGAATTCCACGCCCTCTATTATTTTGACGCATGAGTTTGAATCCGTACGTCATCGGAATTCATAAAATATCGGAACGCTGGATTATAAAATCTTGAATAAACTATATGGATCCGGTTGTATTCCCATGGCCACTCTCTAAATCAAGGTCGTCGCATAAACCTACTGCCAACCGCCTGAAAATTTCACTAGTGTTTCCCCAATATGTTGCAGTTATCAGCGCACGTCGAATGGAACATCAAGCAACATCTAATAGCATTGCCAGATGCGGAGCCACCGTATCCCATCTACGCCACATTGATGTCATTTCAAAACCGAGCGCCTACGTTTAGGAGAGCTCTTCTGCACTAGATGCGGGTGCGAATGTAACCTATCGTCCGAACTTCCAGCAACGCAGTCAGTCATGATTACGCCATCTATGTAAGACTGAAGGGTTACCAAAAACGGACAAGCTGAGTACCCATGTTGGGTAGCCTGTTCCCGTGCTGACAACGTCAATAATCTTTCGCTGTTTTACGTGTGATGTTTTCATCAAACGACCGGAGAAATGCTTCGGCAGAACGGAGACAAACAAGTGTTTGTCCACAAGCGGATGAGATGATCTCAGCGCTTCATCTCCTGATGATCAAGATCAAGTATCTTATGGTCAAGAATAATCAAGGCTGTATAGAATCATCGAAGGAAATGCGGATTCCTGTACCTTTTCAAACAACAGCATTTCAAACATTACTGAATACAGTTTGTTGCGAATGACGTTTTCGATGATCAATAAAAACACTATGGCACGGTTGAACGTGATGCCTATATCATCTTTATGGTACCGATATAATCGCTTGGGTTTCACTACCCATAGATCTTATGGGGACGTCTTAAATTAGATCCTTCCTAAGTATCCGTCTGTCGGAGGGTACTAAATCAGCCATGCAAACGTACATATACTTGTACAGCTTCCTTCGTACGCTTCTCATTGCAGGCCGATAGCGGTGCATCACTCGTTTATAAAAGAAAAATCGTAGAAATAGCTTCAAAGATAATCCACCAAATTTTCATCACCGGCTACAAAACATGTGTCCATCTTACAAAGTGAAAGACGTCGACGTTTCGCCGGCCATGACAATCCGGATGAAAGTTTTGAACATCTAGACGTTTCGTCCGGCGTAGAATTTATCATAAAAATTTCGCATTTTGAGATGTTCGCATAAACATCTTCAAATTCAAATCAAATAAGCTTCTACGGCTGATTTAGTATTCCTCGACAGACGAATGCGTAGAGAGAATCTAATCTAAGACGTCCTCATAAGACCTATGGGTAGTGAAATCAAAGCCATTACATTGATGACATAAAGACGATGTGGATATCTTTTTTTTTTTTGTATAAATATAGCACGGTTCTCGATATTTCTGATAAAAGTTTTGAATTTAAAGACGTCTACGTCTACGTTGAATTTAAAGACGTCGAATTCGAAACTCTTATCAAAAAACCTACGGTAGACGAAACTTTTACAAATTCAAAACATTCATCCGTAATGCCATGTTCGGCGAAACGTCGTCGCCTTTAATCTTGTAGCGTGGATATAGGTTTTGTATCCGGTCATGCAAATTTGGTGGAGTCATCTTTGAAGCTATCTCTATGATTTTTCTTTCATAAACGAGTGGTGCACCACTATCGGCCTGCAATAAGAAGCGTACGAAGAAAGCTCTACAAGTAAATGTACGTCTCTATGGCTGATTTAGTACCCTTCGACAGATGCATACGTAGGATGAATCTAATCTAAGACGTCCTCATAAGATCTATGGGTAGTGAAATCCAAGCGATTATATTGATACCATAAAGACGATACAGGTATCCAAACCTGCTATTATATATATATATATATATATATATATATATATATATATATATATATATATATATATATATATATATATATATATACACGGCACGGTTTTTAATATTTTTGATAAAAGTTCTCAGTTTGAAGACGCTTACGTAAACTTTTCAAATTCGAAACTTATAAAAAATTCTGCGACAGACGAAACGTCTACGAATCGAAAACTTTTATCCGGAATGCCACGGCCGGCGAAACGTCGTCGTTTTTAACTCTGTAACATGTTTTATATTTCCCTAAGGGGACAATAATATTTTACAGCCATAGTACTGCCAAAAGTATAGTACGGCTTATTGATATTGCAGCAGTTGTATGAATTATGTACATATATTAACCGCCACCACCAATCTTACAAACATACGTTTATTCTTCAAAGCTATATAATATAGTAGGTCCTCATAAAATGGATATTCCCTGATACTATAAAAAATTTACTTCCCCAAGATTCTAATAGTGAACTGAAACATATACATTAACTGAAAATGTTGCCTGTAATTTGCGACGATGTTTATAGTGATTTGTACCATAATATAAGATACGACCTGCTATTTGCGTATTTGGTGTTTTATTCAAGTGTTGGTACAAGGCATCATTGCCTGTTTGATTAATGCACAGAATATTTCATAAATCCAAAATAAAATAAGATACGCAACTGAGAGTTCTATCTCGATGATTTTTTATTATAATTCGCCATACCCTGACCTCCTGTAATGATTGATTTCGGAGAAAATATTTTTCCTATTCGGAAGCGAACCTACCACCTAATTGCCTACCTTCTGCCTGTCCTACGCACGCTGCCACTACGCTACCGAGTACTATTTGCCATCTTGAGGACAGATTTGGCATTCGAGACAAAAGTAATTCCGGCTGTACTTGCGAATAGCTGTTACCTGCTATTTAGGTGTAATTTTGCACATTTTTTTTCTTCACAATATGAGTCACTGTTTAAATGGATTTTTGGCGCTTCCCAATAGTTTCGATCCATATAATAGTGATTTATACCATATTATATGATACAACCTGCTAAATGCATACTAATCTATGTCCCACAAGAACAGAAGGTGAACTACAAGAAGAAGTGTTGAACTGATATCCTATTTTTGCAATGCAACAAACATACTATGTAACCGTTTGTGAGACATGCGTAGTTCTTAAAACTATTGAGCTGCGGTTGCTCGAACTGCAGATGATTTACGTCTTCGCTACAAGTAAACTTTACTATAATTTCGTTTCGAATAGTCACTTTTCGTTAGGTCTTCTAACAATTTGTACTCTAAAAACGTTGATAACCATATGAATTGTACAAACTTGAAAAGAATAGTAAAAGTTTGACTGAACAAAACCTAACGTACAGTATACAAATACTGTACGTTATTCCTCAAATGCAAATATAATTCCTCAATTACATGTATAACGAGGACGAAGAGATTGTGCGACAACGACGATGTAAACGAATGCTGCCCTCTGGCCGTATCGCGCCGCAATAAAATTCCACTCTTTCCGCAAAGCTGCAGCTTCCCCGGGGGGAAAAGAGGCGAGAAGAATTAGAGATCTGAGTGGCCTCTCGGCATCCCGAGTCGTAACACGTTCCCGCAAAGGATCCTCGAAAAGAGAGAGAGAGAGAGAGAGAGAGAGAGAGAGAGAGAGAGAGAGACCTGTGGGGAAAATTTCACAATGTCGAAGGGAGGGCGGACTCCTTGCAACGGTCTTATCCGGTATTCCAGTCCGGACGTTCGCGTCAGTGGCACACATCGTTGACCTTTTCGCGGTGACGTCTATAGTTTGCCCGCGACTCCACGAGGATAAATATAAAGAATGGTGAAAACGAAAGGACGGAGTATCGATCAGGACGTTAAATCGAGAAAGTTGCGCTCTTTCGTCTGCTATCAAACCTGATGATAACCGATATAGAAATGGACTAGAGGCGTCTGTGGTCCCGGGGGAGATGAGAAGCGAGAGAATGCAGAAACTTCGGAGATTGGCAAATCCGTCACCTGGGAGTATTTGCAACTGTCGCTTGGTAAAGGCTACACGGAGAGGATAAAGAGAGAGAGAGAGAGGGAGGCAGGGAAATATACGGAATGCAACATCGCTGCAACATACGGCTGAACAGAGGAAGGTCGCGTTATTAATTCGTCAGGATGTCTCGCGAGGACCAAGCACGGTCGAGCGATGCTAACGTCTGTTGCCTCCATTGTGTGCCGGGTATACGAGTCTCATCATCCCGAGGAATGTTGAATTTCGGATCCCCATGGTCCCACGGGAAAACGTGACGACGTTCTACAGTGAACTGCCCTTCCGGCGGCAGGACTTGCGAATATTGTCGTCTCACTCGATGAAATATGTGAAAGCTGATGCATCCTGCACGTCCATTCAAGTCGGATAATTTCTGGCTTCGAGCCTCTTTCGATAGTGGAAAGTTTGGTTTTTCATGCACAATGAGAGAAGAATGTCAAGGTTTTATCGAATTTTATAAGTGATTTTACTATCGCATTTATAGGCGATATAAAAACGTTGAAACTCGTATTTTTTTAGTAGTATATTTTCGCACACCAACTTGATGTACAAAATCATCCCGTTTGATTTATCGGGAAAATGACTTCGATCTTATTTTTATCGAATTAAGGGACTCTAAAATCATGCAATGAGTCGAATTAATTGTAAATAGAATACAGAAGTTGAGGATTTTTGGGTTTCATTCGACTTGATTTTTGTAGGAATTTTTATTTGATTTTATAGGCGTACATACTTTTTTAAGATTTCTATAGAATTATATGGTTTTGATTTGATTTGTTTAGTAATTTTTTGTTGTTGTATCAATATGGAGCCTAAAGGTAAAAGGAAGTGAAATATGAATAGGATAACAGCAAATAACACGGTGGATCAATTGTGAATAAAATCACAGCGATTATTCATTCATTCACTTTACAATAAGGATTTTTTACGCATTGTCTCTTTTTCCATAATTATGTATTATTATAGCAATAGTTGCATATTTGCACGTTTGTAAGTACCTATATTCTTCGAAGAGGGGGTAATGGTTCTTAAAAGTCGCAGGTTTTTGGGGATGAGGAAACGATTTAATTGGATCTTGACTTTGCAGAAACTCATTAGGGCTCTAAAATAAACTGGATTTACATACTTACGAATAAAAAATAATAATAATAAGAAAATTGATGTGCCTTTGATTCGTCGCACATTTCTAGTCTTGATCATTTCGACTCACAATCAGTATAACGATTTTTTTAAATGGCATAGCAAATTGTAAAATTGCTCACTTCCTCAGGCATTAGTCTTCCAGGCTGTCTTCCAGGCACTTCCATATCGAGTCGTAACCAAATACGTGAACATAGAAAATTACGAAGACTTATCAATGTTCTTCAGAACCGAAATGGAATTTCGACAACGGATAACTGTCGATGGTGTTGTTGTTTCCATCGTTGTGATGCAACATTTTTTTTCTTCTTTTTTCACATCTCCATTTGTATTATTATCCAAAGCCTTTGTGAATTCAGCTCCTAAATCTCTGAAAAGGATACGTAAAAAAGTTCGAGAGATTTTCATGATCTAAATTGGCCAAAGAAAATCTCGAGCAACTAAAAGTCCTAAATGTCCACATCACACCGATGATCACACCAACATCAAGAATGTTCTCAATGAACGGATGTTCAATGATGAGGAACATAAATGTAGGTTCTATATAGGCTCCTAGGGCTTGATGACATGTTGCAGTCATCAGCTTCCAAATACTTCGAGTCTTCCAAAGCACTGCCTAAAAACTTGTCACGCCCATTCTGCGTTCCTATTTTCCCAAATGTCCATCAACTTTTAGGATTCCGATGCATCCGCACGATTCGTCGTCGCTCGTTGACCAAAACCGGTTTGTCCGGTCGTAAAATTCGACCAAACTGGAGTCCATCAACGTGTTTGTATTTCGTCAGAATGATCAAGGGCTTCCGTGTGGCGTACATGAAGGATGGATCTCCGATAAATTCAGCAGATTCTCGAGGACATTTCGCCGAGGAGTGTGCCCGGGATGTGGAATTCCCCCGCTCGTACGGATGTGCCCACCGACCACGGTTTTGTTTGCATAGGTTGGAAAAGTGTGCTGGAGATAGCAGCTGGCAGGGTTGCTAGGGATGCGGAGCGGCAAGAGGGATTCTCCACGAGACCTGTTTCAAAATCCTTCGGGATGTTGAACAGCATCGCTGCTATACTCGTTTCAGCGCGCGCGAGAAAAGTCCGATAAACGTGAATCCACTCGGTTCTGGTATGCCAGGATACCGAAGGGCTTGCTGGTCCAGAATGAGACTCAAGTAGAAACATCCGGGAAGAGTTGGATGGAGAGTGGTCGAGCCCGAAAGAGAAGAGAATGAGAGAGACAGCTCACATCCCTTTCGCTCTAGGATACTCCAGTCATGGCGGATTCGTTCAGCTCGTACAGGCTGCAATAGGACCTCGTATACTAAAGGCTCGAAACAAAGAGTCACGGCATTGGAGAGATGGGGGAGATGGCTCGAAGACCACAGCTTCCAACAGGAGGTCGCTTGATGTCTAGGTAGCCGGAGCATTCGCGTAATTCACTTCTTGCGAGGAAGACAGACCCGCGAAAGCCACACAGTCACAGTCACAAGTTGCTCAACGTGGACCCGGCCCAAGATCGTCATGCCAAATGAACAAAGTCAGGCAACTCCAGAGACAGGGGAGACTTGGCGAAACGGAAGGAACTCGGAATGTTCGTATTGTGTTCCCTGCATATTTCTATCTCCTTCCATACACACACACGACACACCATTTTGAACCCTTCTATGTAATGTTGGGTATCAGCCTTACTGCCAGTATTGAGGTCCTCAAGTTTTTTTTTAAATCGTTGATTTTGGGGATCGTCCTTGGACCTTTCCATGGTGTTGAAGTTTGTGTCGTTGGAACGCAACGAAAGTTCGTGATATTTTTTTTTGCAGATTTAGGTGTTTTGTAGATCAGCTTTTAAAAGAATGGCTCAGGGATTTTCGGAGGTAAATTCGCAAACGGAAATTCTAGCGATGGAAGGAAGAATGTTCATTGCATTCCAACGATGGGAACTCCAATGTCATCTTTTTGTGAACATTCTTGCATTTACTTGAATGTGATTTGGAAGATATTAGAGTTTTTGTAATGTTGAGTGTGCGGAAAATCGGATGATATTCGAGTTTGCATCGTTGGGATGCTAGGACATTATTTTCTTCGTATTGGCGATTTTTTTAGCACATCAGCGCTACAAAAATCACTGAAACATTTTTGAAGATCCTTATTAAGGATCCATAACCTCAACTTGAAAAAAATAGTTTGGGGCGTTAGGCTACTGTAAAAATTTAAAAATTCTCGTTCGTTGCTTGAGGAAACTGACATTGAAGAGGAACGTCCAACATACAGTGCAGGAATCGCAGATTGAAGGTAAACTTATGATTACGATAGAACTGCTAGTGAAACTTTAAAAGCGTTTTTCTCGAAACTATGTTTTTCAATACGGTGCATACTACTTCTCGACATCTAATGAACGGGTTGACTGGTATACTTATTCGGGTTTGTACACTTATTGGGTACACTTATTCACTGTAAAAGACGTTTATTCTTGACCTACGTTTTTCTTAACACTTTTTCATTAGTAATTAACAATAACGGTGTTATTTTTCCTCGAAAAATTAAAAAAAATAAAAATTATGTGATGATTGAAACACGCTTGCAACAAAAATCTTGGTCAAGTCTTGGTGAATATTATCGATTTTAAGAAAAATCGCGTTTTTTTGGATCAACCAAGTGGCCAAAATGTCTTCCAAGTCCATGGCGCTTATGCCATTTATCGGACATTGTGTTTCACACATAACCTCCATGTTTGTACGTTAGATTTAAAAAAAATCGTACGTTCCAAATGAACAATACGTTTTATTAATAAATAAAAATGTCAGGTCATTTTGAGACACCCTTTATATTTATCTGACAATATGCATACGTGTGTATGGGCACAAGACAGTACAGCTATGTCAAGGGCTAGATGGAATAAACCGGTATAGCCATTCGAGAGTAGCATAGCTATCCTTTCGAGCTGATTGGACGATCGTCGTTAAATCTAGACATAAATCTCATTCCGTTTTAATTCAGGTTCGCCTAGAAAAACATGGCTCATCTTTGCGAGGCAGCAGCCTGCGTTACCTTCCCTTTGGTGCCTCTTATTTTTATTCCCTTCCCTTCGCCTCCTGCCATTTCCTCGGCGTATAATTTATCTCCGCGGGCCAGCAGGCTGCTTTTTCTTCTCATCTCGTTTCGAAGTTCGTTTTTTCTTTCTTTTTGGTTGTTGTTTCCTTTTTTATAAATATATCTCCTGTTCTCTCCCTTCGCCGGGTCTCGCGAAGCGCACTCGCATCGCCAAACGTCCCCTCATCATCGCTTTAGCGGCCTTCATCTCTCTACTGTTATGACCATCCTCCATCGTGTGTTCCTCCTCATGGCATCGGATACCGAACTTCTTCCTGCTCTTTCTCGCCGCCCTTGCTCGCGAGCCCCGTGGGCCGCGCACGACGCGGATAACCCTTTATTTATTTGAGTTTTTTTCTTTCTCTTGGCTGGAATTTCACACTTGGCTTGACGATGGGGCCCTTACTGAATTTACATCGCGCTTCCGGTTAGGGCGTTTTTGGTGTTGTCAACTTTGAGGAGAATTTCCGGAAAATTCGTCCTTACAATTGGCAGTGGGTGGTTTGGGTTTGTTTGGGTTTATGGGCTGTGTCTTGAGTTATGAAGGTTTCATATGAATACTTTTGACAAGCCGGTCAATGCAGCTTCTGCCAAAACAAAACGTAACTCTGATTCGAGTCACCAACTGATTGATTCAAGTTTGTTTGTTTTAATAATATTGTTGTTTTTTCGCATGCCTTTGCGAGCTTTTACGACCCTTCCATACCTCTCACTTTTACCCCACAATTGTCGATTTTCCGCTGTTGAATTTGCACGAGGGCACAGGGAAACTGAGGAGAACGCGTGTCGATACGTAAAACTGCCTCCCGCTCGTCGACGCTAGACCTTAAGGGTCCACCGCCTGTTACACTCGATGATAATATTCACATCAGTAGCCCGTTCCACGCTGGAGTCGACCTAGCTCTCCCTCTTTGTCGAGACGTCTTTAAAAGGGGCAATCCATTGAGGCAGACGAAGATTTCCCATCGCATAGGAAGAATCTGACTTTAGGACGGTGTCACGTGGACTACTCGGGTGGTGAAATATGAAACGATGGAGAACGAAGCTCCGAGGCGAACAAAACGATCTGATCCATATTCAGGATGAAGTTCCTGCAGAGAATTTTGTATGGAATTCGTGCGAGACGTGGCTTCGAGTAAGAAAAAGCAAACGTGCCGGGGGCCAACACTCTGCTAGTGGAGCAGAGAATATAGATCGATGAAGAGAGAGGGGAGAAAGAGAGAGAGATTTATTTATTTATTTATTTATTCATTATTTATGCCCCAGTTAACAACTTAGAGGAAAAATTGCAAAATTACAAAATTGCTTAAGAGCTAGTACAACATTCATTTTGCTCTCTCTAACCAGTAAATAATACAAGATACACAAATAATACAAAAATACGGAATAAAAACAAATAATACGAAAAATACAATACATAGTGCAAATTATACAATAATAGCGAATGGTGGAAAATACCATAATACATAATGTAAGTACCATAATGGTGGAATGTATAATATATAATGTAAGTACATTATATATTATACATTCTATATAATACATAATGTAAGTACCATAATGGTGGAAAATACCATAATATATAATGGAAAGTACCATAATACAATCGAAGAAGAAGAAAAAAGAGAGAGAGATATTTATTTATTTATTTCGTATGACCTAGTCAACAACTTGGAGGCAAAAGTTGCTTAAGAGCTAGTACAAAATTCATTTTGCTCTCTTCAACCAGTAAGTAAAACAAGATATACAAATAATACAAAATTATACAATAATACAAATCCAATCGTGCAAATAATGCAGAATAATACAAACGCAATAGCACAAACAATAGGAAAAATACAATACATAGTGCAAATTGTACAATAATAGTGAATAGTCGAAAATACAATACATAGTGCAAATTATACAATAATAGTGAATAGTGGAAAATAATACCATAATACAATCGAATAAGACGAAAAGAGAGAGTGAGCGAGAGCGAGAGAGAGAGAGAGAGAGAGAGAGAGAGAACTCGCTACACCTGCATTGAAAGAGCAAGAGCGAAAGAAAGAACAATGAGAGAGAAAAAATAAAAAAGATGACGTGCCCCGTGAATTATAATAGAGAGCGCAATAGCGAGTACGTTCCGTCACTCAAATTCCATTTTTTCAAAACCGACAAGAGATCATCAAGCTCCAGCGTTTCTTGTCTGTTTATCGATATTCTGCCACGACCAGATCGTCACATTCGTAATTTTGTTTTTTCCTTCACATTACTCAATCTCAGTTACAACAATGTACGCGACGTGCGGTTGAACGAGCGACGATCCGGAATGTCACTCAACGAGACGCAGCGAACGTTTCTGACATGTGCGAAACGATTTTTCTTCGCTTCGCTCGTGGACTGAATACAAATCCGTTTATTTCCGGACACGAGTGACTTTTCACGAATTCCTTTTGCACACTTTTCGCCGCGATTTTTCCATGGAATATGTGTAAAAAGTAGGGGAAAAAGAAAATAATTATTCGCGTGGTCGCGTGGGTGAATAAAGGGAGGTGTAAAATGGAGGAGTGAAGGAGGAAAGGGATGACGTTTAGGGGGGAGGTACCCTTAGGCGAGAAAAATATTTGCTGATTTTCATGATTTAAGGTATGGTTTATTCCTACTTTTGGGTGTTACATCGTATTTTTAGTATGAATTATTAATCTTTAAAACTAGCGGAGGTATGGCACGGTCTTCTTAATTGCATTTTCAAAACTGGCGTTACGTGTAGCTAAAAAACTAGTCGACCGTTTTTTATGAAATTTGGTGTATATGATTCTAACAGTATTGTCTAAAACTTGATCGTGAGTGTTTTTGAAAATTAAAAAAAGGAATTATAGCAGAATGTAGCCATTTTTTCGGAAAATTTAATGTTTTAGCGTTTCAAAGCGTACCATTTAATCGATTTTCAACATTTCTCACTTTTTCTTGGTTCATATTCTGTGTAAGAGTGTTAATGAAAGAAACATTTTCGTTGGTTTTGTTTCAGTTTGATCCCGCTGACGCTACGTCTGACGCCGTCTGACAACGTCCGCCGCAACCCGTTTAGTACACCGTTCCATACCTACATCATTTTTAAGGACTAAGAAATAATTTAAAAAAATACCATTTAGCTGCCAAAAGTAGTAATAAAACATACCCTAATTCTCAAAAATACTGAAGAAATATTTCTCAAAAAAAAAATCATGAAAATCCGCAAATTCTTTTCTCGCCTAATCCGCCCCCTTAATTCTGCATAGTTATTGCAATCAAAAATTGTTTCTGCATAAACAATTTGTCAGAGAGTCTTTACACCCCCTTAGTCTTTTCTAACCGCCCTCTTTTTTCTTTCCGCAAGAGAAAACTCGTCTTTAGTCGAGGACGAGGAACACAATACAAAGGCGAGTACTCGAAACAAATGCAAAAAATGCGCCAGCCTTGATTCATACGTATCCAGCTCCTCACGCGAACCTGATTCGTCCCGTACAAACGTAAAAAAAATGTCAAACGCAAAAAGCCCGTTCTCGGTGACTCTCCGCAGCGGCAGGTGCAAAAAACCGCGTCGTGAAAATAAGGACGAAAAGTGACATGTGTGCGTGTGTGTTTTGACTAAAGACGAGACCGGGAGAACACCTGCCAGTGTCGTGACTGTGAGAGCCGCGAGAACGAGATCCTCCAAGTGAAAATGGTAAATCTCCTCGTCACTTGAGTGGAGAAGAGAGATTTATTTATTTATTTATTTATTATTTATTTATTTATTTATTTATTTATTTATTTATTCATTTATTTATTTATTAATTTATTTATTAATTTATTTATTTGTTTGTTATTTATGCCCTTGTTAACAACTAAGAGGCAAAATTGCTTAAGAGCTCATACAAAATTCATTTTGCTCTCTCTCTAACCAGTAAATAATACAAAATACACAAATAATACGAAAAATACAATACATAGTGCAAATTACACAATAATAGCGAATGGTGGAAAATAGTACCATAATACAATCGAAGAAGAAGAAAAAGAGAGAGAGAGAGAGATATTTATTTATTTATTTATTTATTACGTATGACCTAGTTAACAACTTAGAGGCAAAAATTGCTTAAGAGCTAGTACAAAATTCATTTTGCTCTCTTTAACCAGTAAATAATAAAAGTAATCTTGACGAACCTTGTAATTTTGGAACATTAAAATTAGGAATTTTAAACCGTCGGCGCATTCAAAGTTCGGAATGTCAACCCCGAAACAATGTAACGCCGTCTATGACTATTAATTATTGCTAAGGAATTTCGACACCAAAATCGAAATGCCTCTAGAAGATTCATATCATCGTGAGATTAAATTAGGATGCATTGAATTTCCTAATTGTAAGGGGTCTTCTCATTTTAGACGCTAAAAAGGCTATTTTCACGAATTTTTTTGATGGTTTTATATTATAGATATTGATATAAAAGTTGTTACACTTAATAAATACACTTTCGAAATACATTTTAAAATTTTTTGATGTATTTATGTAATCCAAACAAACTTTAAAGGCGTTTTTCTCGAAACAACGTTTTTCGGTGGCTTGTTGATAAAATCTTCGAAACTACTGAATCGATCCTTATGAAATTTTGACCACATATTCTTTACAACTATAACCATAGCGCATATCAAGAATTTTTTACAATTTTGATATTTACTATTTTTTGCCAACAACGGTGAAAAAAACACGTTTTTGCGTTTTTTTTCGAAAAATGTCCAAGATTTTGTGATTTTCCCATATATCAGAAATCGTATGATATGCGCTATAGCCATTAAATTCTAAAAAAAACAGTGGTCCCATTAAAAAAATAGAGGTGAGTTTGGAAAGTCCGAAGCTCCTCCACCTGGATGGACCTCGTAGCCACGGCTCAATGGCCCCCTTTCAACTATGCAACTTTTGTAGGAAAAGTTTTCTCCTCAGTCTGATAGGTTGGAAAGTATTTCTACTCCTAATAGTTGTTCCCTCACCCGGTATATGTGTGAGTGTGTTGGTGTGTATGGAATTATAATTTGCCATAAGTAGCCCGCCAAAAGGTTTGAGGTTTAAGGTTAATCATTGCATATACCACACACGCTTTGGGCTAAGCAACATGAATATCACAAAAGGAGCTATATGGTATTACGTAAAATAAAACTAAATTTAAACTAAATCTGCCCAGGTGGACGCTGAGCTCCGCCAGCTCGAAACTCAACCCTTAAGTGGGTACGCACAGCCAAGTGGAAAGTTCTCTTACTGCGAGAGAGTAGATTATTTTTTCGTATGGAAAAGTTTCAACTTTTAAAATGATTAGGAGTTGAATGAGTTTGAAACTCCGTGCACCCCAATCATGCACACATGTGCAGTGCGATTCTCCAAGGATTTATATATTTTAACGGGACGTATTTAAATCCGCGAATTGACAAATATTTTTTTTCTATATTGATTGCTATAGTAAAGTCGTGCTGTCGCTGAAAAACCCCGTAATCGGAAAAAAATCGAAAAAGGCCAATTTTTCGACAGGTGCCGCGGGTGCTAAATCCGAGTTTACCTAAAAATCGGGGTGCGGGGTTATTTTTTAGGGGATGAAGGGGAATGGGGGTGGATTGATGCCAAACTACAACCCCTACAAGGTCGGCGCCGTGAGACAAAATGTTCAGAAAAGTCCGGGCTTTAGTTTAGTCCATAGCGCCGAATTCGTAGTAGTTCATTTTGGGGGTGAAGAAGTGGGGTGAAATTTTGAAAAATCAGTTTTAACTAAATAACTTCTTAGGATAAATTCGTACAATTTTTATTCAAACGGGAAATCTGTAGCCCTTTAGAAGACACATCGATCGAGTATTCGATCATTACTCTCCAATAATGTCTTCACCCCCCCAAAGAATGGTTGAAATACCAACAAAAAAATTGTTTATTGAATAACTCAAAAACAATCGATTTTCCGGGTATGGTTTGAATGTACGAAATATAGAGAATAATTTTCTCTATATTTTCGTTTCTATGGACCACCTTTGAATATTGCTTTTTCCAACCCCTCTCGGGTGTTGAAAATAAAAAATGAAATTCTGGTAAAACTATTGACCGCAGGAATTCGACGCCGTAGAACGATTTTTAGCTTGAACCATCAGCTACATTTTTGTCCACAGCGGTAAACTCGTATCTGTTTATTTTCGGTCAATAGTTTTCCCAGAATTTCATTTTGAATTTTCAACCCCTGGGTTGGGGTTGGAAAAAGCAAAATTCAAGGGTGGCCCATAGAACGGAAAATATAGAGAAAGTTATTCTCCACATTTCGTACCTTAAAACCATCCCCGAAAAATCGATTGTTTTTGAGTTATTCGATAAACAATTTTTTTTTATATTTCAACATTTTTTTTGGGAGTAAAGATATTAACGGAGACGGATGATCAAATACTCAATCGACGCGTCTTTTCAAGGGCTACAACGTTTACATTTGAACAAAAATTATATGAATTTTTCCTAAAAAGATATCGAACTAAAACTGATTTTTCAAAATTTCCCTCCACTTTTTTACCCCCGGAATGAACTTCCACGACTTCGGTGCAGCGGACAAACTAAAGCCCGGATTTTTCTGAGTATTTTGTCTCCCGGCGCCGACCTCGTAGGGGTTGTACTTTGGCACTAATCCACCCCCATGGGGGCGAAGGGGGCTTCATCCCCTTAAAAAAAACCCTACACCCCGATTTTTAGGCAAACTTGGATGTATCACCCGCGGCACCTTCAACATCACCTGTCAAAAAAACTAGCCTTCTTCTCATTTTTTCGTATTCCAATATACAGCACGACTGTACTACTAGGGATTTCAACCTCTGTGAATTAATATATACGGAAATGTTTAAATCGTCTCCGAGGTAGGCATGTTTCACGTATTCGCTTTGGGTACACAGAGGATAAATTGTTTATATTTTGAAATAATTATTCTAAAGAATATTCGCAATTTGTTTTATATGGTAGATAGCTTTAGGTTGCAGCAGCTCCATTTGATTTCATTTGTTATTATTTGTATTTGATTTGATTTATTTGATTTACTTGATCTATCTATTTGATATTCTCTATTTATTCAATTCATTCAATCTATTTTATTTTTTTCATTTTTTATGTTTTCTTTTAACTTTTTTACTTCACCACAAAAAAAACGCTTTAAAGTACACTGCATATATATGTATTCATAAGAACCAGCATTTTAAAGTCGTCGAGTGCCCTCCCGAGGTGGTATTGAAACAGCGACGATGTTCGTTACGTCGCGCGTGTTACACAAGGCGCAATATGAGAATGAGCAAATATAACGCAAGTGGTTATATCCCGTAATACAGCAGACGGGAAAATTGGCTAGAGAAAAAATTGTGAAAAGAGTCTTGCAAATATTTACGCGGAGATTTGTCTGCACTCTTAAGAATGTGCTCGAGAACAGCTCGCACCTTTTTCCGACTGACTGAGCGTGAAGAGAAAAATGGGCGAGCACTTCACGTTCGTTGGAAAAACAGCTTTCGTTCTCCGCCCGGCATATACACATCTTTTTTAAGCACCTTTACGTATATGAGAGTGTGCATGTGCATACGTGCAGAGAGCCGGAGAATAGATGGAGAAAAAAATATACGAATGACCAAATTATAATCACTCGGAGAATGTATTCATTTATTAAGGTGGCAAGAATTGTTTTTCTGTGCTTGTAACTGTGAAGATAATTTCTTTACGTAAAATAATCGTGTACGAATGGTTTATTTATGCAATTGGCAAATGCAGGATTTAGTCGATTGCATAAATAATGAATAACAATAATACGAATGATTACAATAAATAATAATTGTGAATTTACTTATTATTGATTTTCTAATTTTTTTTTCGATTGAATGAATAATCAATTATCGATGGTAATAATAATGATAATCATGACGATGATAGTGATGATCAATGACAACTGTGAATTTAGTTATTATTCAATTTATCATTCTTTTTTTATCGAATCAATCATCACTAATAATGATAATGAATAATAATGACGAATTTGCTTATTAATAGGTTTATTATTTTTTCGATTGAATAAGTAATGAACATTGATAATAAATATACCCCCAAATTGTTCGACAATTTTAAGAAGTCCCGCGAAAAATCACCATAATTCCGAGTAAAATATTCCGGAAAAATTGAATTCTCCTTTGAGAGAAATTTGAAGATTGGCATTTCGATTTTTTACGGTACGTCGTAGCAATCTCGTCTGGCGCGTGCCTTTTATTTTCCATCGCATTTCCGCGAAATACTGATCAATCATTCGGCGAGGGTTATTCATGGAAGTGTGTGCACTCGATATCGATCAACGATGTCGAAGAGTAATTACCGGAGTAGTACGTGTATCGAAATTTTTCGACGCAGAACGAGAGAAGAGAGCAAAAGCCGAGCAAAGTGCAGGAGGGAGAAAATCTGAAAGAGAGGGAAAGAGATGCTGGTCGGGTCGCGAACAGGAAGTTTGGAACAGCGAGCAACGGTCATTTTTTTTCAGAATATGCGGAAATTTTTTGTTACGTGAGGGGAAGCTCGACAGAATCATTAATTTTTTTATACGAATCATATCATTTATATATATATATATATATATATATATATATATATATATATATATATATATAAATGATATGATTCGTATAAAAAAATTAATCATATCTCATAATACATATATATAACAATATATATAACAATCATAATACACATATATATAATATATATATGTATTATGATTGATTGCTGACAATGATTGACGTATATAATACAAAATAGTAACGTTTGGTGAATGCGTTTTTTTTCTTTAATTTATTATAGACAAAGGCATGTGCAAAAAACATGACGTCTATCAAAGATCCATAAAACTGATGACTAATTTCTTTACATGAATCAAATGATATAATAACATATAAACATGTAAATCAATATATTTATATAGCAAAAAGTAAAATATAGTGATTAATATTCATTTTTAATGCGCATTTTTCAAAAACGTATATTTTTTTTTCTTATACATATATTTAAAAATGTCCTATTTATCGCATCGATCATAGACACGTAAACAATACATGTGCAAAAAATAGTACATATAAAAAGTGCATATCAATAAACAGTACATGTGAACATAAAAAACTGCATATTCATCCATTATCGTATCTATTTGCCTACTTTCCGACTCAAACCAACGAGTAACTGGCGTCACTTGTTTTTCCTATCTACATTTCGAGACATGATTTCCGTCTGATAAAAAAAAATGAAAAAATACTCTAGCCAATATTCGACCTCCCAGTATTTCGACGAAAATGCATTCATTATGAAAAATACGAAGCACACAAGTATCTAGAGACTGGACTTTGATTATTCAATTTTTCACAAAAAATAAAGTGGTGTGGACAATCGTGAACGAAAAAAAAAAATACACCAGCTCTTATTCCTATCGTGTCGAACGATTATCGCCGAAAATGAGCGATGAACGTTCCGTGCGCGAGGTGGGCTGAGGCTCGTTATTATTCTGATAGATTTCTCGCTTATGGAAAACGCTTTGCATAATCGTAAATGTGCAATGTATAAGGGCATCGTTTCACGCGCAGCATTTATCGCAACACGTGTGTAAGAGTCAACCATATGGGATTACCATTTGCATTATTCCCCCTTACGCGCCACGTGAAAGCTTGCGTGATTATGCAGAGGAAAGTGTATTGCTCGTGTGTGAGTTTATGTATGTTTGTGTGTGTATATATATATAAACACATATATTAGGAAGGTTAAAAAAATCGATTTTTTTTCTCAACGGAAAATTGCAGAATATTGAGAAAAATAAAGTTTTGCCAAATTTGAGAGTTCTAAACATTTTTTTCGTTAGTGCTCTAACGCCTATTTCGTGATTATCGGAGTATTAATTTTTTTTATCTCGATGCCGAAAATGTCAGTTTGTGATCCAATGTAAGTCTTGATTTAATGTTTTCTGTAACAATACACCATTTTTGTTTAAATATTTTTTTTACTACAAAAAATTTGTATTTGCAGATTAAGAATCAATATATGTAATTCGGTTGTGAAAATTATAGCAACCACTTGATGAACAAGAACACGGTGTTTACATCACTGAACGTCTAATAAGTATGCGTGTTTTTTTGGAGTAATATGTTGTTTTGGAGTAAGGAAACAAAGTCATACGAATTCGAGAGTTACAAATCGCGGCGCTGTTGACGCTACTGCACCTTTGCTTCTCTGACTGTCCGTGAGTTTTTGCGCGATTCATTTGCTGTATTGAGGTACGTCACAGTACACGTAAAAATAAAAATGTAAAAAATGATCGCGGGTTTGGTCGATAGTGGAAGTGCCGAAATTTATCTGATTGGGTCGGAAATCGAAGAATTTGTGGAGCGAAAATTACCCACGAATAGAGAAGCATTAAGTCTATTCTTTCACCATCATAATACTCTTAAATTTTCTGTTGGAGAGACTACACAAAACGTTATCGATAAAATATTTCTCAACCTTGCATCAATTTCAAAAGGTTACAAAAATTACGATCGGAGTGGACAGCATTGAAAAAAATTATTTACGGAAAAATCGAACTGATCAAATCAGAAATCAAAAATTTTGAGAAAATTATTTTATTATGATGTTTATTGGCGAGGAAAAAAAGTGACGAAAAAACGAAAAAAAATCAATTAAAATTGGTTTGAGCACTACCTAAAAAAATGTTTAGGCCTCTCAAATTTTGCATGAATTACATGTTCATAACCTAGTAACATTTTCCGTTGAGTACCGCGAATATTTTTCTTTTTTGTATCCACTAATACAGGGTGGACCATTTAACGTTACCACCCCAAATATCTCCGTTGCCTTTAGAATGACAAAAAAAAATGTCAGGAGGTAATTTGATTGATTTCGAAGGGCTAATACAGTGGTTAAAAATTCATTTTGGTCAACGTCATAGTTTTTGCATTCTGAACGTCATCAATGGTTTTTCAAATGGGAACATGACATTTTTCTCGTCACTCTAAAGGCAAACGGAGATATTCGAGGCGGTCACGTTAAATGGTATATATATGAGGCATTCCACGCCAAATCGACCACTTTTAGACCCGACCCCGTTTGATTCGGCTAACACTTGTTTAATATTGTTTCCTTCTCAAACCGCTTGGGAGATTTTGTTTGATTTTTTTTTACATAATCGGAAATATGTAGTGAATTAAAAAAAAATAAACATTTTTTTCCAAATGCTCATATCTTTCTGAAAAATTGACCGAAAAAGATCTTTTTTAAAATGTTTTATTTTGAAATGTACTCTATGGAAACAAATATTTAAAAAATATTCCAAGTCATCTTCGATATTATTTTTTAGTTTCTCGGAAAAACGATTTCTCAAAAACTATTCAAGCGATTGCCTTCAAATTTGGACAGAATGCTCAGCTGACATCCTTTTATCGTTTGATGAAGCAAAAAAGCAATACGTTTAATAGTTTTTTATTTATAACAAAAAATCGATCAATTTTTTTCGAAAAATCGATACTTCAAGTTCAAAACGTCACCAAATCGTCAATTTTTTTTTCCCCTTCATCGAACGATAGCTATATGTGTCTAAAGTAAAATGCTGTTTGGGTTTTTGTTGCAGGATGAACGTGAAGGCTGTAATCGTGCACACCATCAAAAAGGACCATCGCGCGTCGAGGGGGGTGGGAGGCGGATTTTTTTATGAAATTGTTTAAACATTTTTTTGTATGTAGTAAACTGATCAATAAAACTATATGCCAAGTTTCACAAGTTTTCCGTTGTATACTTTCTTCACAAAAAAATTCCCAAAAAGCGGTAAATTTTGCGAAAAAAAAAGACAATCCCCCCTTAAATGCACTGCTCATTTACGATTATGAATATTTTTTTTAACACTGAAGCATTTTCAGGAGGAAACAACATATTTTAAGGTCGGCTCTAAATGTGGTCGATTTAGCGTGGAATATGGCGAATCCGTATTTTTCACCTCTGTAAAAGCTGTAAATATTTTCGGTCTCATTTTCTCGTGAGAAAACTTGAAAAGTGCCTTTGCTCTAGTAAGTTTTAACAACGGCTCTCTCATTAGGAGTACGTCAAATAAGGTACTCAGGCACATAGTGCAATTGAAGCTGCAATGACATCAGAACATTTTTCGAGCTTATTTTTCGTCTGTCTTGTCTTCTCTCTCTCTCTCTCTCTCTCTCTCTCTCTCTCTCTCTCTCTCTCTCTCTCTCTCTCTCTCTTTCTTTCCTCATTTTCTCATAGCCGAGATAAAAGTGTGCGAAACCGTGAGCGGGAAGATCTCAAAGAAAATTTAAAAAGAAAACGAGGAAAAGGACGAGCGAGAAAAGTAGAAAAAAAACATCCGTAAAATCATGAACAGCTGAACGGGGGAGGAAAAGCTATCTCTTGTGGATAAAACAAACACTGCGAGAGAGATTCACTTGCAAACATTTTTATGAAAGATTCTCACGACAGAGAATAGAAACGTCGTGTCAAATATCACCGTGAGAGTATAAGATTTTGTGCACTGTGCCATTTACGAAAAAAAGGTTCAATCATATCGCCATACATGATGTGCAAGTCCACATTATATCACGATAAAATAGAAACAATGTACAAACATTTTCTTGCTTGAAATCGGAGCATTTTTCTCGATTATTTGCATTGTGTTATATATCATGTTTGCTATTTGAAAAAAAAAGGTTTGGTAAGTGAAATTTTGACTGTACTAAAACCTACATGTACGTTTTATTTCTTAATAGACCGCGGGTGTTAATGTCATTTTATTTTTCTGGCTGATAAGGGTCAGTAATCGTACATTAGTGGAATTAATTCTCGACACTTTTTAAAATGGTTAAAATTTCGCATTTATCGATCATTTTTACGTTGAAATTATTTACATTTTATATTTTTATCAATGAAGGCTTATCAAGGCAAATATTAAGTAGAAACATTATAGACTTAAGGGGTTAGCCCCACTTGCGATTTTGAAAAAAAATCGATTTTTTTTTATTGCATTTTTTTGAAGTATAAGTATCTGAGAATATGTCCTGAAAATTTCAAGTCGATCCGAACAAAATTGACTGAGATATGAGCGTTGAAAGAGAAGAATCCGCGTTGAAAGAGCGTTGAAAGAGAAACTTTAAACGCGTTTTTCTCAAAATGGCATTTCTGAAGTCGGTGACCAAGATTACTCGAACACTAATGAACCGATCTTCTTGAAATTTTGCAGGCTTATTTAATACATAAAAATGTAGTCCTTTAACGTTCGATTTTTTTTTTTCGAAAAAAAAAATGGCCGTTTTATTTCGATAAAATCGAACCATTAACTTTGACTGTCCGCCATTTTGTGAAAAATGAATATTTTTTAAAATCCTCCGATTAGAGACTAGTTTATACTTATATTTGACTAAATCCATCCGCATTTTTTTTTCAGATGATCCACTTCGCCGCAATGTTGGTCACCGCAAACCGTGTATATAAAAACATTATTTCATTGACGGCCATTTGCCACTAAACAATGTAATATTTTTCGATAAAAAAATTACTGAAAGTTCTTCAAGATGTGTTTTTTAAGATGGTATATTGATCGATTAAAAAAGTTTTGTAGTTTTCTTTAAAAAAAATCATGAAAAAGGCCTTTTTTGCGCTACAGGTGGAGGTAACGCCTTAAATAAAAGCATTAAAGTTTCATTTCGGCGAAGCAGAAAATGTGAGTAGAGACTCATAGGGAAGGGTTCAATTGTCAAGGGTAATAAATCAAAATCCGTAGGCGCAAACGTTGCAACTCAGGAAAAAAACGAATATATATGTATATAAAATACATGTCTGTCCAATGAAATCCAGAAGTATGTTTTCATACGGACGGATTTCAATTTAAATCTATTGTTCTTGAAATATAATAAAAGGCCAGCAATAGTGTACGTACAATATGTGTATGTGTATGTATATATATATATATATATATATATATATATATATATATATATATATATATATATATATATATATATATATATATATATATATATATATATATATATATATATATATATATTGGGTGTCCGGTATATAGTCCGGTTATCAATAGAAAATCCTGCAACCGTCGATATGTCAGATCATGTCCTATTATATGCTAGCATTCCAATTTAGCAAAAGTCCCATAATTTTCGAGATAAAAATCATCTTCTTTTGATTTTTCGCATGCCATTTCTAACAACGATAACTTTTTTGATACGGGTTTTAAAAAAATGCTCTTAGTTATTTGCTTTATCTAGAAAAGTCTTCTTTATAACCTTAAATGTCGAGGAAACTTGATGAAAAAAGATCTCGTGCAGAATTTTCATACAAACCAATGCAAACATCTTACTTTGATAGCCTGCGGTGTAAAATAAAATCTACCGTAAAACAGTCTTAAATTAACATTACGGGTAACTTTGCCAGTTATTGGGGCTACTTTAACAGAGCGCCAGAATACGGTTTAAATGTGTGCGCCATTAAAAGTGTTTAAATTTGTTCTTCATGTTTATTATAATGTTGCTATAATTGATTGTAACGTTGCTCAAGTTGATTTTGATCTCAATGATAATTATAAGAGTGATTAACTGCCTATAATAGTACCCTAGGAACTTGATATTTTTATGTAAATCGGTTCCTTTATAAACATGACAATTTGATTGCGAAAAATCGTTGTTTTTCATATAAGTCCATGCATAATGCATAAAGTATTAAATGTTTTAATCACCATGATGTCGAAGTAGCCCTTAATCTTTGACATAAGTTGCATTTCAATGCCTTTTCAAAGAGAACCCCACGCTCGAGGTTACTTTGACACTTGAAGAAATATATATATGAAATTGTGGGGTTTGGTGGTACTTGACTCTCTTACACGTTTAATAACCAATGGACACATTGTTCTATTGAAGCAAAAAAAGTTAGAAGTTAGGATGTTAAAAAAGTTACGAACAAAAAACTTCCAAAACCCGTTCAAAGTAACTACGCATATCGTGCCAATTACTTAAAAAAGTTACTTAGTAATTGTCGCTTCATATCATTAGTAGAAATGGCGTGCTACACTGAAAAAAAAAATTCGTTCATCCATCCAAAATTCAGTTGGTTTAAGGCGGTCCTCTAGTTTCTCGGGTCGAAAAAATCGATTTTTTTTTTCATAAATCACATCTACAACATGTGTATAAAATGTGTGCCAAACGATTTTTCGATATTCGAAGTGGTTCACAAGTTACGGCCCTGGAACGGAGCAGGTATACGGAGCGCGCGCCGGGAGCGCGAGCTTTCAAGCGCGTTTTTCTCGAAACACCATTTTTTGAAACGGTGACAACGATATTTCAGAAACTACTGCACCGATCTTGTTTAAATTTATACAGCATCTTTAATATGTTATAAGCCAGCGATTGAACTAGGATTATCATGATTGCTTCGATAGTTTTTTTTTCTACGAGCGAAAAACTTAAGAAAAAGTGTGTAAAAAATAGAATGTAATTTTCAAAAGTGTATAAAAAGGTCAATTTTTATAATTTAGAATTCACTCTAGTTGAATCGCTAGTCTTAAATATGAAGATTAAAATGCCGTTTGGTTTTTTTGATCTCAGATGAGCAGAACAGCCGCAATCTTGGTCACCGTCAAGCACCTCTTTTACTTGATGTCTTCCTGTCGGCCACTATACCATTTATTCTATTATATATTTTGACTTGAAAAAATTTGTAAAGCTTATTCAAATGTTAATAAAGATTGTGCAAAAACAATGAGATTGATTATTCCGATGCTTTGCCCGTAAAAAAATTATTGGAAAAGCCGTAAAAAAACAGCCGAGAAACTAGAGGACCGCGTTAACAAAATTGTATCTTTAAATACGTTGATTTTTTTATTGGCATAACAAAACAGTATGGTTGGGCAGTAACCAAAGATGCAATTGAACTCTCTGCTTATTTAGCATGTCTGTGCAACTGTTAAAACAACAAAATTTCGAGACAACAAAATGCATTATGCACATTCAACAATTCTTTTTTCTCAGTGTAAAAAACCGAAAGCAGATGATTTATTTTAAAAACTAACATCAAGCTCAAAAGCTCGAAAACCGTGGAACTTTTACTGAACTGAAATTCCAGCATATAGTTGGGGATGATCTGCCCTATCGACAGTTGCAGGATTATCCATTCATAACAGGACACCCCGTATATATGCATATTCAGCTACTATACGATAAAGAGAAGTAAAGAGCACGAGGTGGTGCAGAGAGCACCATCATTGTGCTGTGGATGCTGGGGACCTTCTTCGTCCTGTCTCTACCGCCCTCTCTCTACCTCTCTCTCTCTCTCTCTCTCTCTCTCTCTCTCCCTCTCTCACTCT